>JAQPZY010001429.1:2412500-2542500 GCA_029931535.1 Margaritifera margaritifera
TCATGAGCAATTTTCATGAATATCTCGGGACACTTTCATAGGAATTAATCAATTAAACCTATCATGTGTGTGTTTATGTGAACTTCATGGAGAAATTGTGTGTGTGTGTGTGCGTGTGTGTGTGAGAGAGAGAGAGAGAGAGAGCAATCAGACAAAAATATGGAAACGTTATCTTTTTTCTTGGTGCAGTGAGCTGATTTTAGTTTCTTTCTGTTATTTAGAACAATCTTTCGCTTTTGATAGAGAAAACGTAACCAGCGATCACTACCACTCAAATGCACTTGAATATCCTAATTGATACTACTTTGTACCGAGAATAATCATATTATTGACTTTTTAACTTTAATGGGACAATGTCGAGTTTATCACAATTAGTCTAATTAAGAAAAGTTTTGTCTTAACTTTTTTAAACTGTTTTTTTATTGAATAATGGTATATATGCATTCCGTTATTTACAATAACTTTTAAAAAAATTCATTTCGTGGAAAACACGGATTAATATGAATCCGTCAATGAGATGTATCTACACATTTGCTCTCAAGAATAAACTTACACGTGTGTACTTCCGTACTGTTCTTTATTTTTCGAATCGTTTGGTTCGTAGTGAACCGGACTAAAATGATTGATAAGAGCAATGTACCTGTCATTTATTTAAATTCACCAGTAATTGATATTTTACCGAATGTCCTATCACCAGAATAACCAGACCGCTGAATGGTATCTTAATATTGATGTTTTCTTTGTTGAGAGTGGGGGTGGGGTGGAGGCGATGCATGAGTGAGATTCTAATTGTAATTGATATAACATAAACTGGTCGATTACAGCACATATATGTTATTTGCGCTTATTGTGCCCCTATTTACTGACAGTGGTATAAAAGGAGACATGGCCTGGTTGGAATAGAGAATCAAAAAGCTTTTGCATTACTACAAAAAGGTAATGATATATCTGAACATATATTGATTTTTACCCTGATTTTGAATGTAATAAACTGTATATAAATTCTAGGGTGTACGCCTATAAAGCAAGCTGAGAGATAGAGTCAAAGAATATGAAGAAAGTAAAATAAGAACTGAACTTAGCAGTTTATATGTTGTGATAAATATTTTCGCAATGTTTTGTGCGAAGCTTGCGAATTTGAGAACTTGAGAAAAGCTAAACCGTATAGCTAATATTTGCCTCGATCAGGCTAGAGCAACATCAGTATAATAAAATAGATATTACGTAGCTGTTAAGGTGATGTTGCATATTGTCAGCCACTCAAAAATCTGTCGGCATAGACTTTACTCCAATACATTTTCTTGGGGTAAGTATATTCTCTAAATAGAAATGTAATATTCATTACTTGTTCGTACATTTAAAGAGGTGATTTACTCAGTGTTTATCTTTGTAGATTCTTGAACTATTATAATGACTAAACTCCTTCAAGAATGCAATTATTGTTCTAACAATTATATTTTACAGATGGAATGTTAACCCTCATTCTCAAAAATGTTTAATAGCTTTTTTGGAAATTATACAGGATGAAAATAACAGAAACATGGTTCCAGCCCGTAGATAATAATCATGGATTATAATGACGGCTGATGGGATGTTCACACATTTTTATCGTAGTGATCACAGTTTGCTCCCAATGAAGGAATCAACCATAAAAAATGTGTCTTCTTTCCATTTAGGAAATCTTCTTCGACCACTAATTTGCCCTTTAGGAAAGGTACCAAGTTCCGTCTTTAGCTAAGATTTAATGTCATTCTGAGACACCAACAAAATAGAGATATTGCACGAGAGAAGATGAAGAAGCAACAGAAAAACAAAGTTGTTAACAATTAGGAACTTAGCGTATGAAAGATGTAAATGCATATACGTATGTTGAAAACAACGGAACAATCCACTCGCATGTGAGGCACAAAAAATAAAAGCCATATCCTATCGTTTTTTTTAAATCTTCTATGAGACTGAATGCATCACAATATATAAGTAAACTGGAAAAATACTTTTCCCAAGATTACCTTGTGGTTCGATGCGTCATTTAAATGCAGATTTCATCCTTGCATAACCACATATTTCATTGAAAAGAAACGTAATGTCTGTTAAACAATAGAGTTACAATGAGCAGTTGCCAACGATTAAGAAGTACCGGTTTACTATGAAGGTCAATTATAGGTTTTGCTTCATGGGTGATGTTGACTCTTCTTGTGAAGCAAAGGTCACAAATTCAGAGTATAGTCTGAACTTATCCAAATTTCCTTATTCTCTCGTAGTTAACATAGCTTTCGGTCACGCGTCATCTGCATATTGAATATGTTATTTTATGTATATGTTAACAAAAATTCCTGTTTAAATTAATATTATTTCTAATAAGGATGCGCATTATTTCTGCACACATACGATATAAATATGGTGCATCAGGTTTCCGTGTCTACAATCTTTTCCAAATATTTTATTAGTCTTACATGCTAGGGCATAGGTGACAGTTTTAGTTGTCAGTAATAAGATTTTTTATATAAAAGTTTGTTTTAAAAATAATGTACAAAGAAGTTAAAGTATTCATTATTTTTCAGATGAGACATCGAATTTGAAAGAATACCAGTGTCTTTTATATGACACGTTAATTGAAAAATATATGAAGAAGGAAGTCTGAGTGTTTGTTTTGAAACATTATATGAAAAGATGCAGACAAATGGAAACGACAACTATTTCAACCTACAAAATGTATTTGAAAACGATTCCATTCAATTATCTTCAGTTTATTGGTGCAAAATCCAATCATCGGATTATCACAAATAAATAATGATTACGGTATCAATGTTGCCCTGATAGGTGCAATCAATAATTATGTTATACAGTTTGGTTGTACATAATATTGGATGGTTGGATTTTATTTGTGAAGTTGCAAATCGATACGTTTTGAACTAATGTCAATTCAATGTTTTTCTCAGTATTTTGTAATTGAGAGCCAAATCAAGAGTTACAATTTATGTCATATAGAACATTTGGAAAAGTGAGGAGTCCCATCCTGATTTCTTTTACACATTTCTGAGTCAGGGGACACTCCCTATGTAGCCTAAGACAAACCATGTAATATACTAAGCCCTGCATTCTATAAATATTCTATCTGGTATGGACTGGGGAGCTTAACGACTGGTTTACAGCGTTTTTGTTTCACAACTTGGACTTTTATCTAATATAGTCTATTATCTTTCCAATGTAAACAAGAAAGTAGAAACTGCATGAACGTGGACACGGGTGCGAAAGCTTGTAGTCACAGGATATCTTCAATTATATGTATTATTGTGCTGCTGAAAGCAATGGTGAGGGGAAAATGTTGGTGGAGATGTGGAAGTCGCTTCCAAACCATTTAACTAGAATAAATCATGATTATGGAAAGAAGTTTCCCAACTGCTAACGTGAAGAACTGGAAGAAATCAGAGAATGGATAAAGAAGGTATACTTTCAGATATCCCAAGGTTTTACAATCCTTTTTCAAATTTTTCTGAGTTTCAAGAGCTCTTATGCATTGAAGAGAAACCATGTGAAAGTGCAACCAACGTGCTCAACACTTTTAATTCGCATGTACACTAAATATTAAAATTGGGTAATGTACATATAAAATGTAGCGTTTTGCAATACATTTTGAAAAGTTGTATGTGCGTATATTAATAAATAATGCAAATATGCTTCAACATAGAGTATGCATATTTGTTTGGGGTGTTAAGACAATGATAATTATAAAGAAATGAAAATAAAATTCAGGATGTTGGCATGTCTGCATTCCAGTGAGAATTAAGATGGAGCTCAAGACGTTGCCAAGACAGGAGAATTGAAGTGGCAACTCAAGGCCAAAGTGCAAGAACGGCACGCCAGCAGCGCAGCAAAGAAAACAAGAGTTTATGTAACAGTATGTTTTTGCAGGACTAAACATTATGGTTGTAGTCACAACAACAATTTAGTATAAATAATTTCACTTACGAATTTGTAATTCTTACAGCAAATTATTTAGCAAATGTTACAAATGCCTTTAAAATATTGTTAGTATTACAGTAATCCAGTTTTGCTTGCCTGCCAACTTTACGCATTACTTCTATAACTGATTGCAATGCTCAAGCGATTCCTGCATACAAAAGAAAATAACAAAAATTAAGTTAAATTTGAGATATATTAATTAAAATATCCCCCTTTCCATAGTCTTCAATTTTTGAAAATACTCCAAAATCCCCCCGCCCACCCCCCACCCCCCCACTCCGAACAATGAATTCACTCTGGTGGTGTTAATTCTTATGTCAAATCATAATGTTGCTTTTATGTAAAAGCTTAACAAACTTTGTTAGTTTTATCTTGTAGCACAAACAATTCGTACTACATATATTTACATGTATTGTTATTAAGGTGTACATACACAATTGTCTTTCAGGTATATGTGTATATATTAGACATTAAATCTCGTTCAAGTAACTACCTAATGTGCAAAATATGGATGCCAAAATAAAAGTCGATGGAATAGCTACCATAAGACTATTGTAAATATAATTGGTCATAAGTAATTATTAGCTGTAGTACAGTAATCTCTTTACTATAGATGCCTTGAAATGAATTTATACTTTTCAGTAATACTGAGCATATTTGAACACCATATATTCCTCTGATGGCTAGCTTGGTCTAAATCTGTCAACAGCGCTTGATGGTATTACTTTTTACACACCCATGTTAAGTCTGTGCTGCACCCATCTAATGAAGCTTCTGTAGGCAACATGCCTGTAAAGTCTGTAAAATAATGCTTTCGTTTCTAAGAGCAGTTGGCGGTGGGTTGTTACAATTTTCTGTGAGGGTAGGCTAATACTATAGTGCTAATGCATTGCACAAACAAAATTTGTTCATTGTGATCTTTATTTCATTTTTAAGTTACATGTATTTGAATTTGGTATTTAGTTAAAATTTCAGACACTATTGACAGAAGAGAAAATTTTACTGGGTATTAGATATGTAATTAAAAATTTTATAAACTATTACAAAATGAGTCATTGTGATCAATTTGTTATGCTAAAGTGATTTTCACTATATTTGTGACTATGCTTTTCATAGCGTTTGTTCATATAAAATATTTATTAAACACAACATACACATAAATGTATGTATGTATGTATGTATGTATGTATGTATGTATGTATGTATGTATGTATGTATGTATGTATGTATGTATGTATGTATGTAGCATTTTACGGTCCCAACACACAATAGCGGTCATAAGGTGCAAAGTAATGGTAAAAGTTTGAATTCATCTTTGTATATAAGTAGTAGCGTTTTGCACTTATATGTTTGAAAATTATTAGTGAAATATTTTCATATTATTTGTATTCCAATATTTTCACTCGCAAAAAATATATTCTTGTATTTGTGCATGCTAAAATACAAGATTTCACATTATGCCATATGACACATGATTGTGTGTACCTACTTAAGCTTTACATGCATCAAGAAAGTTAGCATTCTGGGAGTTATATCAATGCATGAAAAGTGCGCTACCTTTCAGGAATGGAAGTTATGTTTTTGCAGAAGATATATTATTTGCCACTGTTCACTTCTCTATGAAATTATGTCTCTAGTGCTACCTTGCCAGCAACGTTAATAACACTCTCTGATGCATCACTCAATCGGATAGGATGTGGTAGGATGTTTTAAATTGTTTTACAAATTGTAAATATGTATAAATATGTAATTTATGGCAGAATTTAAGCCTTACATGGCTTATATTTGTATGACCAGCCTCTGAATACTTGAAATTGAGGTGAAATTAATAAGTTGGGTGGGTGGGTTGGGAGGTCTGGAAGGGTCACTTTAGCTTTGTAAACTTAAATCCAGGAGCAAGTTTGGTGTTTAATGTAAAGATAATTTTCTTTTCCTGCGTAAACACCATATATATTTCATCTTGTAACAAAAGAAAAAAAATATATAAAAAAAAAACATTTAAAAAAAAAATATTTGTAGAGCATTGGTCAGCACTCAGTAAAATATGACGCTTTTCTGCTGTACCAAATATATATGCTATTAACTTAAGAAAAGATAATACCATATATATATATGTGTGTGTCTGTGTGTGTGCGTGTTTATGTTCAATTGCAACTTGAAAAAATGATAATAACGATAGAAATTAAAAAACACATTTAGCGCAATATGTACAATAAAATGGTTCGTTAAGACTTTTGTACATGATAAAGGCAATATATGGCAATTAACAAAGCCCTTGTTTCTTTTATAAATAGACATGTATAACGTTTTATATTTATCTTTCTATGCATCACTTAATTATCACTAGGTCAGTTGGACACTATTTAATATATTAAATCAATATATCTATGAAACTGACATATCGATTGCAAAAGTTTACATTATTTCATTTTCACTTCAAAATGAAAAAACCCCACAAATTAATTCCATTTTAGTAAACATGTGAATGCCAAATATTTAAATATTACAATGAAATACACATAAAAATCAAATTGTACATGTATTATTTTCTATTTCTCAGCTTAGCAAATAAAGTAGATTGTCAAAGACAAGATCGCCGCTACGTGAATTATATCTAAGCCCACAGAAGAGGGGATGGTACAAAAATCAATAATTATTTATGTTCAAGCATCCCTCTCTAGCATCGCACAAAAAAAATAATAAATAAATAAAAATAAAAAAATAAAAAATCCAGTATACTGTTTGAAAAGGACCCCGAACTCTTGGAAAGAAATGAAAATATTGTTTACAACGTTGTGCAGGAGACGAAATCCAACGTACCTTTGTTACGCGAGCTTTTAGACACTTCAGCTGGGAGAATCAGGTTCCAGGACTACCACAGTGGGTACAGAATATATGGCATGTCCATGCAGAGCCAAGCAAGCATCAGCAATGCAGAGTCTGTGGATCACTGCAGCAATTAAATGTCATGCAGATAATACGGTAAAAGCCATCATTGTTGTAAAAAGTATTTAATGAAAGAAAAACAATTATCAAAAAAGTATTTAAAAGATTACAATCATACACACCATCTCATAACTGCCACCATTCATTTTTATAAACTGTTTGTGTTGAAATATCGCTATCATTATATCGATCCGTATTCGTCGATCCAGATATCAATTATCCTATTATCATTAAACACTGAATCCAGCCAAAATATTTGGTAAAACCTGCCTAGAAAGACCGCTGCTATGGTAGAATAAAATTGCGTATATTTTTGGAAATGGACGCTAAACAGATTATGTTATATAAACATATCTCATAGTTACATTACCTTCTGTTTACAGGGTGCCTCAAGTGTCTGAGTGAACTTAGGTGCTTGCCTTTAAAGACCACTCACAACTTACCTCTGGCTCGGTTTGACCAACGTGGGTATGTGAAAAAACGTAACATTAGCTTTCCGTGGGTCGGTAGTTCTTGCATGATTTTTGCTGGGGTCTTCCTACACCAATTATATTGGTCGAGATTTAAAGCCAATCGTGCGTTAACAAAAACGTTAGATCCACAGAACCAAATCAATCTTATTTACAGTGCCCAAGATAGTTAATGATCGGGGAAGTAGGTTAGTCTGAATATATAATGAATTGTTGTTGCTAAAACCTTTCAGTGTTTGTACACACACACACACAAGCATATATATATATATATATATATATATATATATATATATATATATATATATATATATTCGTGATATATATATATGCTTGTGTGTGTATGTGTGTCTGTGTCTGTGTTATTGATGTTATTGAAGGGTAATAGCACGCAACCATAGTGGAATAATGAATTCATGCAATCCATAAGCAGCAAAAGAAGGAAAAAGGTAAACTCAGTTGTGATAATGTAAGCATACTTGTCATGACAAATGATATCTGGATGAAACATAGAGATTGTGACTTTATATGCTGTGATTTCTGACATTATTTGGTGACTACAGTATCAAAGATGTAATTTTTTAATAACTCTTAATGATTTACTTATGAATTTTAGATTTCAAATATTAATGTGCCATTGCAAAATTTCTACAGTTAAGCCTTCAGCAGTACGTTGTATGGTCACACCAATCGTACATCTGTTTAAATATTCATAATATCTGCCTATTCTTGCCAACCACTGTTGACAAATATCCTTGATGGTGAACTAATATGAATGTGGTTATGTTAGCTAATAGTCTTAGGTAGGTACAAAAATGTAGTTAAATATGCGTATATGTCTGGACGTGTCATGCTCCGAATTTCACGTGAAGCATATATGAACTATTTCATGATAATTTTCAATTTCATGGCAGTTGTCTTTCTATAATATACTCGACAGATGTATTAATTTAAAACTTAATGAAGCTTTCGATTGAAAATACTTAAGATAATGGGAGGGGATTTTATTCCTTATGCTGAATGAATTATCCTTCTAAAGAACGAATTGAATATGTGATATGTACCATATTAAAGTGTTTAGTATCACAACAGATTGAATATACCCCTTTAAGCAAAATGAATGGGCATGGTATAAATATATAATATCAGATAATATCGTATTGCAGACCATGACCTTAAATACCTCAAAGTTCCAATTGGAGGTGATCAACTTACACGTGTTAAATTGGAGGCTGCCAATAATTTCAGATTAGAAGCACAAGCATCACTTTAGCGGTTTGACGGCTTGCAGCCAATGATTGTACAGCTTTTCCACACCCAAATGGATTGTCTTGATTTGATAAATACATTCATAAAAGCGCCTCGCAGCTAATAACTTGAATAGAAATGATCAAACCTTATCAAATTTCAGAGTAAGAAGAAAACATTCAGGTGAAAAATGTAGTCGTTTCACAAACAAATGATGACATAAATAGAGGATCTTGTATGAGTGCTCATTAAGGACCCGCTCGACCTAGTTGGCAATGATGTGGTTTGTCCATCAGTCCAGCCATCTTGTACATCCGTCTATTAGGTTACCATAATATAACTTTTTTGTAATTTATTTTCATTAAATGTTTATGAAGGTTTATATCTAGATGATCTTGAAAAAGATTGATTTCCAGCCTTTTCTGTCATCATTTAGAGGAGTTATTACCTCTGATTGCCTGTCTTTCTAACCTTAGTTTCCACAGTTTAACGTTACCAAGGATCATTGTATGACAAACAAATATTGCAGCAAGCTCTATATTGATGAGACCTTGAATTACTTCGATTTCGAGCATTTCACGACATCATTTGCAGTAAGTATGACCTCACACTGTCATCCTGACTTTGTTTCCTCAGTATTCCTTTACCAAAGTAAGTTGGATTTCCAATCCATTTTGTCATTCAGCTTTATATTAATGCGACCTACAATGGTTTTCATTTCCAGAAGTCCATGATATCATTTAGAAGAGTTATTGCCCTTGATTGCCCACCCATCTAACTAACTCGCTATATATAGTCCAAGCCTTGGAGAGCCAAAGAATGAAATTATTCGATGAGTCACATAGAGAAACTGCCGAAGAGGTCAACAATTGGGATTTAGGATGGTGACATTGATGTCTTTTAAAGCAACTGGTTAAACAATCTGATGAAATGTAATTCTGGGAACTATGTGGGGATATGAAGAAATCTAGAAACTGGTATACAACGTAGTAATGTGAAAGGCACTGTTAAGATCCGTTTCAAATCCAACAAGGATTATGTGTTATGTGATTTTGGTTGGCAAGTAATACCTTGTTCAGGCAGCAACAGAGAATGTTGGGATGAAATCATTTGCTGACTCTTCACGACATCACTGTCGACCCTCAAACATTAACACTGTACTTATGAAGGGGACGGAGATCATTTTCAGAGGATTGTCAAAAACATTTCACTACGATATTAATGTTTCTTTTAAGTTTTCATGGGGTCATTCCACTTAGGTACTGAGGGAGAAAATAATAATAAGCTTAAATGCTTGTAGTTGAATTTATTGAGCAAAGTGTTTAAAAAGAAAACAAAGAAAACAAAACAAATTAAAGGCTAAGGTCTGGTATACTTTTAGTTACGATTGCAAAGTATAGAATTTTACAGACACAGTGTAGATCTGGATTTCATTTAGCAAGCAAGCTTTGATGTGTCCATTGTCTTCATAATGTAATACAAAGGATTTGATTTAGTCCAATAAAAGTAATGCTTAAAGGAAAGCAGGATAAATTTTTTTAACTGTAAACAATTTTTTACTATGGTTGTTTACATTCACATTTTATTGGTTGGTCTCCTAAATAGATACACTTGTGTCTATTTCAGGAATAGGACTTGAAAACAAAACTGCACCTAAGAGTGGGTTAAGTGTCTCTGGCTGTGCCAATACAGGAAGGAAAAAGTTCATTTCAAAATAAGACACCAAGAAAAGCCAGTAGATCCTAATATGTCTGCAGACACCCTTCTAAAAGGATACATTTGTTGTCCATTTACCCAATTCGGAACCGATATACATTAGCAAATGCCCAAGCGATGCGTTACATGATTATGGTCTGTACCTTTTACATTACTATTTGTAATCATATTTCTTAAGGATGAAATTGTTGCGAGTGACATTGTAAGGGTGAATGTTGCTTTGATATTAATGATTCCATATTTTTAATCTCACTCCCCATTATCCAAATATATGGTTGAATGTATTTTCCCAAAATATTAGCTTTGGAGGTTCAAAGCTAGTTCCTTGGTAAATCCAAGGGTGGTGAGGGTACGAACAAACCCATAGATCTAGAAAAGAAAAACGAAATCAAGGCGTTAAAGGATCTGATTAGGGGCCTTGGAACAAATACAACTGAAAAGGCAATAGCCAAAATATGCAAAGCAACAGCATTCATACATGACATATTTTCCAACTTGAATGTTCAGTTAAATATCAGTGAATATTATACTTCACATAAAAGTAGATCAGAGATGGAAGACCTTAGAGCTTGGCTACAAATGTTCAGGCAAATAAAATCCCTTCAGCATGTTCCTGGTAGGAAAGTCAGTCGTTATTCAAACATTAAATCGGGAGTTTATTTTGAACTTTATTATCAACAATGTCATAATGACCATTCTGAATAGACTTAGACGAATGTACCAAGTTGTATGATGATTCTGATTAAGTTAAGAATTTGATAATGAAATTGATGAATAATTATGCAGATATGTGATGTTTTAACATATTCTGTTCAATAAGAAAAAATCAACGAATTGTATTGTAATAAATTCATTTGATTGACGTGTGATTATACATAATCAATGCAATAAGCAGCATATATCAATGTCGAAAGACATTGAGGAATTATATAGGTGGTGCAATTGTATGAATGATAATCATACTATTTGAGCTTTTAACAAATACTGAACATCTGAACCTGGTAAGAAGACATTGCAAGATTTATTCAGTAGCGAGGCAGTGAGATTTAACTTTAATCAATTGCACACAATTCCAAATCATAACAAAGGTGATTCAGTGGAATTTCAAAGAATGTGCAATGTGTTATGCAATATTGCTGTCCGTTCGTCTACACATCTCTCTTTTTATTTGTCTGTTACAAATTTCGTTTCCGCTCAATACCTCGAATTTGCCACCGTCTACAATAACCAAACTTTGTGGATCGCTTGCACTTGGAGTGATGAAGAAATCTGTCGAGAATGGGGTCAAACGATCAAGGTCACTGTGACTGAAGAAAGAAAATGGTTTCTGCGCAATAGCATTAATTCTACAGCACAGACTTGGACAAACCGTTGTTAATTGCTTGCCGTATGCCAAAGATTAAGGTCGCTTTGACTGAGAGTAGACACATACACATCATCCTTTGTATTTAGTCGAATTTCAGCTACTAAAAATAAAAAATAGATTTAGATTCAAACATACTGACATTTGTTTTTAATTATGTGAAAAGGAATTTAAACACAATGCATCACTTAACAAAACAGGGGTATTTCATACATTTCAAATAAATGCTTGAGTTTAATTTGTGTCTAATATACACGATAATATGATACTTCATATTTGCCTTACCAAATATCATCTGTTCCTTTAGAGATGAAATAAGATGACTTAGCAGCTGAGATGAAAGGGAGATCAGGGCTTTCTTGGGTAAGAAATGCTTGTTTGTGAGAAATAAATTGTAAACTACAGTGCTTCCATAATTAATCATTGTCAGAGAGAGGTAAAGTTTATTTGCGATGCATGTGTCACATCACCCATCTTGTGGAAAGATTGTCTGAAAGCATTGCCATTGAATAATTATGAGCTAATATTTTTAAAATGGACTTAAGGCTTGCATTTCTAAAAAAAAGCTGCATCTACGTTGGTTCTATATTTAGAGAAGGGGTGTAAGAGTGAATGCGAAATTTAGATATAACCTAATTTTCTCTCTCATACATACATGAGCAAATTGAGGCTCTCGACACTCGTAGACATAAATAAGGCAAGTAGTTAGGGGTGCTCCGAAGATCAAGTGCTATAAACACTATTGTCAGTTATGTTATAAATAAATTATAGGAAGACTGCGTTCACTACTGGCACACGCCTGATGAACAAAGTCGGTCACATTTCGTAACAATAAGTGGCAACGGAGTCAATTCGACAATGCAGTCGAAATCCATAGTATATACATAGAATTATATATAGGATTAAAGATGGGATAGAGTAAGAATATGCTTTAACTTTCATGTGAAGATAGCTTGAAAATCGAACAGAAAGATTGAAGTACGTTATGTTTAGCAGTATAAAGTGTTCTCGCACTATAAAACCACTCAGTATATGGCCGCCTCTCTTTTAACTCTAGTATGATCATGCATTCCGTTAATTGATTTTATTTTACTTTATTATTTTAGCTAAATGAAAGACACTATTTTATAATTTCTTTGCAGTACTAAAATCGAAAGCGTAAAACGAGGCAAACGTATAGCCCTATCTACAGATGGTAGTTTAGACATGATTTATGTTCATTCTTTTATTCAATGCCTGGAAATCACTTGCATTAATGCCTTGTTTCAAATGCAGAAGTACCTTTGCAGAATATTGTTACAAATGTAATTTTAGGAACATCTGAAGGCAAATGAAGAAGTACTATGGCAGAATATCGTTATAAAGGCAATGTTTTGGAACAATTTTAAGGCATCAAGCCATTAAAATTAGGAGAGACAAGATTGTCCACTGTATTACTAATACGTTTTGGCAAGGTGTTTATCCCTGTGTTACTAACAAGGAAAAGGGAGCCTTCGTCATTAGAAGAATACTTGTCTTAGGATATTCTCAAGTTTGCTGATAATAACAACTTTCATTCCTATGCCAAATGGAGGTTAAATGGAATAACATATTTCAAGCATCTATTTGATAGTCAGGGATCATTATTAAAATTTGAAGAACTACCTCAAGTGACTCACACTAAACATTTCGTTGAATATTTCTCAATTATTTCACAAATATCTGGTCAATAGAAAAGAAATTTAAAAGATGAGATCGACAATGGAAACATTATAATGGAAGCAAAATCAGAAAAACTTTGTTCTTGGCAAATACAAATTTAAAATCTGTATACAAAGATTTGGGAAAGAATAACATAAATAAACCTTATGGAAAACACAAGGCCTGGTCCACACAATTAAGGTGCCAGATAAGTGATTCAACCTGGAAAACATCTCAAATTTTGGCTAAGAAGTGCACCAAACCATCAATATTTTCTATAATACCCCTAGTTCATCTGTCGACTCTGGTGCTGCTTCAAGATAAAACCACAATCTGTGACGCACTCTATTTTGAAAATAAAATCAACCTTCTTTTAATATTTTAGATTTAAAGTAAACATTTCTTACTAACAACATGAGGAATGAGTCCCATATTATTTTGCTGAAGCTAATGAATGCTGCTATAATTAGGGTGATGTAATTGGTGATATCCTTTCATTTTTAGATAGATAAAAAGTAAAAACATACATATCTTTCAACCACAACTCGCTTTTGGAGAGGGCGAGAGAGAGAGAGAGAGGTCTCAATTAAAATAGTATTTCATATTCCGCACTTCATCCCACCTACTAAACCCACCATGGTTCACATCAATAAAAATACAATTCTTATATTCTTAAGTTTATATCTTGTATATCTTCAGTTTATTTAGAACAGAGAGGGTCATACTTCGTGATCATTCGGAAACTAAAGCTCGGCAGATAACTCCAAACAAGAAAATAAATAAATAACCAGACGTCAATAGTTTACCAGGTCCTTATTAAGAAAACAAGACAGGCTCAGAGCAGATACATAAAAGACCATTTTTATATCGAACGTTGTTATAAATACGTCCATCAATAAATGTTTATCCCATTAGTAATGGTATGTTATATATTCAAACCCGAAAAAAGACGAAACCGGCTTTTAATTTATAGGTCTGATTGTTTCAAGTCAAAAAAATATTGGTGCGAAGTTCCTATCACTCATACCCTTCTATATTTCTCTTGCTATTTAAAGCTGCAAGTGAGTGATCAACTCATAATTCCTGTAATCATCATTCATTTTTAATCATCCCCATGCTCATTATACTACTTTGATTGTTTCGCACACGTTTCCAAGTGGACCTATCTACTCCATTTAATAATTTATTGCCTGTGTTAGTCATTGTGTTTTTCACTGCACTTACTCGAAAGAGCCAAGATAGATGCTTCTACTATATCATTCACTCGAGATTTGTCAAGTATACTATTTTACAATTTCTCTCTTGATATTTGATGCAAACATGATTATTGATTTTAATAGTTCGAATATCTGATATCAAAGTCGGGTTTCATTTATTTCGACTATTCGAATCTTTTAGTGTATGCAATGCCTAGCTTTGTTAGAAGTCTTGCGAGTGTAAAGAAAGAAATAACGTAATTAAATAAGAAAGACAAATTATCGAACATCTACCAACAAATCAACCAACCAGCTAATAAATCAATAAATCAGTCATTCAGTCAATTAATCAAGCGATCATTGACTACATTAGTCTATGGGCTGCATTATCCTAAAATAGTTTACTTGACAATACTTACTCCAGTTTGTGTTAATATATTGGTACTTTTAAAATATTTGCATAAAGAAAATATGGATTTAATTATTAAAAAAGGAGACTATGGACCTTGATGAAATCGACATTACAATATTCAGATAATTTATCATTACATTCTATGTCAGTAATATAATATTCACAGTTGACAGTCTAATAACGGCGAACATTCAATTTACAAGATTCAACTAAGGACAGAAGTTTAGGGCCTCGTGGACTTATCAGAGCTTTGCAATCTTTCCTGTCATTGCCCATCGTGTTGAGTTGAGTCATCGGACTATTGTGGTTGGTTTATACAAATATGCAAGCAAACCTAGTAGTGACTATGAAGGCCCATATCATAATTCAGACCAAATGAGTCATTGTATTACTCATTCAATCGTATTAGCTGAGAACACTCAATATAGAAATGATTGTCTCACTTTCTCAAATCAGTTATGGTAATCTCAGTGGTATCATGTTCATCATGGGCTACACAGCTAGTAGAAAAAAGTGAAACGTGTAGTTCTAACAATGCGATCTAACGCTTGACATTCTTTTGATAGCGCTAAAATGTAAAGTGTCAATGTGGCGGATTTTCGTTTGCGTTTAAGGAGATGCTTAATACGTTCTGTGAAAAACATTTCACCGTCAGTCATTATCCAACAACAGTTAGATTAAAGTTATATGCGTCTGCGTGCCCGAGCCGGTATGGTGTGCAATGAATGTTTTGGGTTTCAGTTTTGGCCTTATCTGTGGAATAGTGTTTTGAATCGATTTTCTAGAAGACCAAATATGATAAATATAAATAAGGAACATAAACTAGCAAGTAAAACATTTCTGTTAAAAAAGGTTTCCCTTTTATATATAATCAAACTATTGTTAAAACAAATTAAAAACACGAGTATCACTATGAAAGTTGAATGAAACGGTAATATACACCACTCTTTATTAAACGAAATTCATTCAATAAATCCCCTTTATGTATCGCTTTTCTTTCAAGCTTTAGATTCAGACAATATTTTGGAAATGTGAAAAGCATTCGTCTTGAACACTCAGGGGAATTAAATGTTTGTGCTTAAATATTTTATAGTTGAAGTTTGCTGTGTGAGTGATAAATTAATATCATTACGATAAACAAAATCAAAGTTTTAAGATTTGAACATTTTGTATTGTGCAGTGGGACTAGTCTTTCTGAATGTAATGGCTACCCTCCACTCTTGCGACATAGCTCTATTAGACCTTTCGAGGGAGGCTTGAAAAATATCACTAACTACGATAAAAGAAATTGAGCAGGAAATGCAACACACACTTTCAATTGTGTTGTCCCCATTCACTTCGTTAAGTTTTCCATCAATATATCCGTTATGGAGGAAACATGTTTGGCACAATATTTAGTATATATATTTTGAATATATGTATATAAATATAATAAATTACAATACAGGAAAGCAAAATGTTATTAAGAAAAAGATGCATCAAACAATTTTGACATGATCTAGAAATCAGAGTAAATTTAAAAAATACATGTTTACGAACAGGAGGTAAAATTAAACCATAAACCAAGTTAGATCAGTTCAGAAAGGAGGACTAAAGAGAATCAAGGAAGGTATGAACATGTGTATTCAGTAGCAGTTCTAGTTAGAAACTATTCGTGAGGAAGTAGGTACCAACTATCCTTCCATCTGCCAGTGGGAGAACGGTCTGGAGAGGGATATATATACATATATATATATATATATATATATATATATATATATATATATATATATATATATATATATATATATATATATACATATATATATATATATATATATATATATATATATATATATATATATATATATAATCTATCATATACATGTAATAGAGTCTGCTTTGAGTAAAGTATGTATTCTTACCCAAAATGGTGCTTTAAATACAGCAAAATGTACGAAAGAAAAAAATATAATTCCTTTCATAATACAATATAATCCTTCATTGCCAAATATAGGCTTTACAATTAATAAATATTGGAGTCTCCACAAATTATCAGATAAAAAAGCGTCAAAACGCTTTACAAGAGCAAGCCAATTCTTGCTTATAGAAGACCTAAGAATTTACAAGATCTTTTGATCAGAACTAAACCGACAGAAAATTTAAAAAGATGTTTTTCAACATCTAAATGCAACAGACGTCGGTGCTTTCAATGTGCAAATATTAGAGAAAGTACCTATTTTAGTAGCTCCAGTACTAAAGAATTGTTTTCTCTACGTTATAACACTGACTGTATATCAACTGATGTAATTTATTTGATAACCTGTAAAAAAATGTAACATGCAATATGTTGGACAAACACTTCAACAAGTTTCTAAGAGAATGAATAATCACCGCTTTCATATAAAAAAATTGTATGGATCCTCAGTTCTCCTCTAATGTTTCAATACATTTTAATACAAATAATCAAGCTTTAAGTGATTTTGCTTTCATGCAAATCGATATTGTGCACGGAGAAATGTACAGACTCATTAAAGAAAGTTACTGGATTAATAGGTTAGATACTTTGTATCCCAGTGGCCTTAATACTAAGGCATTATATAAAATTGTATAAATTTTTAGTGGAGGAATTGATATGTTGTATACATGTGTATATGTATATGTATATATGTGTGTGTATGTATATATATATATATATATATATATATATATATATATATATATATATTAGTTATAGAAATATGTAGTTGTATGTATGACTGTTTGTCTCTACATTATAATTTCACTATACAGAGATAGAGAGAGAGAGAAAAAAAAAAAGAAAGAAAGAAAGAAGGAAAGAAACGAGCAGCGAGAGGAGCTATGATAAGCCACAGTCATAAGCAAATCCAACACATTCGAAGATGTAGGCCTCGCTCCTTTATATTGTTGAAAGACTGTATGCATGAACAACACAGGATGCGACAACATTATGTTTTAGGATACCGTATAACACTTATGTGGCAAGTTGGTAAGCCAATCAATGGACAAATGTATAAATAAACATTATCCCATATATCACTGAGAGAGAGAGGAAAGATGATCATATTCATGATCATCATGTAATCAGATATCTGAAACGTGCCAAATTACATGAAATTGTTATTTAGAATAGACACAATGTGTGTAGATGTCTATCAGACTGTAGGTCACACATTTTTTTGCTTCTAGTATCCGCCACGAAATTGCTACACTTTTAGTCTGCACTGCTAGGTAAAGACCAAAGCCAGGAAACTTCACGAAGTGAACGTGGCCGTCTTTGGTAGTGAAAGCGTATTTCGTTTCTTTATGTGCAACGATTGTTGTACTGCTTTTTTATGCCAATTATAATTTCTTTCCATTTTACCTGTTCACGTGGCTCTTTATGTCTCTAACTTTCAGAACCTACTTTTATACAAATAATATCCGTTATAGCTCATATGGAAAAAGTATTAAAAAGAAAACAAATGATAGAGTTACTCGAGTAAATACTAGCTGAAGCCATGGAAGCAGAGGGAATATTTAACAAACAAAGGCAAACCGTTAACTTTGCAAAATTAGACATAACAATGCACCTTTAGACACTGAAGCGTTTGTAGACGTACTTTACGTACTTTGACAAAGCACAAGTTCAAAAACCCAATAAATAGTGATTCTACAGTGGAAAGAAATAGGTCATCTTAAGCATCCATGAAAATAAGAAATGAAAAAAACTTTATCTAAGTAACTGAATTTACAAACAACGAATTATGACACCAAACATAATAATTACAAGTTAAAAACAAAACAAGTTAATACTAAACTTGACATTTTGCAATAACTGAATCATATCTTCTAAAAGTATGATAAAAATACGATAATCCATGGAAATTACCTATGAATCTCACTAACTGCGATCTGTATGGTGTATCTGGTTTGCACGCCTACACTGGGATGCAGGTGGGTGGGAACGTGTCTGTAGATAGAGCACTTTCGCATGTTATGTAGGTCCGATGAGTAGATCGTCTCTTAAACATGTGGTATTGTGGTCAAAACATTTCATTTAGTCTTGAGATACTTTAGCCTTTACTTACAAAAGCCTAGGTCGAAGTTGCTTGTTAATTTTCATCAACAAATGTTATAGCAAACACTTCACAATGCGCAGTAAAAACAAACTAGATATTTTTTTCTTTGAGACCAGACAGAACTGGATTAGGAAGAGTATCCATTAGTTATCGGAAGTGATTATATTAAATATACTAAAATATATTAAATATACGTAAAAGTACTTTACATTATGATGAAAATAGATTTCAAATACTAGGTGAAGTCATTTCACATTGTTGAACGAATTCCCTGTGATTTTGATGCCTATCATCAGAGAAATTACTTTTTTGTCCAAAGAATTAGAAGAATATACCAATATAGGTTAGGCCTTGTTTACGGTAGATACAAACATTTGGGTTACATGGATCTTTTACATAGTCCCTTGTTAAAATGTTTAATTGAATTCATTGAAAATTATGACACCAACACTTTCCGGAAGAGGATACATATTAAATTCCTACTGTCTCTCCATCAGTCCGTCGATCTACTTTCTGTTACACTGCCCTTGTAAGAAAGATGTGTCAAAAACTATTGAATCCATCCAGAGTAATTAGATATGATGATTCTTGCGAGAGTTTCAATATTGGATTAGCATCTGGTGGCCTTGACCAAATTGTCAAGGAAGAAGGAGCCATTTGGTGCCTAAAAAGAATATTATGTTGTAAATAAGGTATCTTCAATAGTGTATGAGCAAACTGGACTAAATTTGAGATACTTGTCTTTTGAGGTTTCCAAGATCTGAATAGGGTCTGATGGGTCTAGGTGCATTCCTCGCGAGTGGGAGGTGGTGGTACGTGTGTTACAAAATTAATGGTTGTTGTTTTATTATTTTGTATCAACGTCTGAAGTTACAGAGCAGTGAGGATAAAAACTTAGTAAATAGCTGAAGGAATAAAGACTTATGGAGATCAGCTAACACCTGCGATGACGTCGATAATAATAGTATGGATTATGTTTGGAAAAGAAAAAAGGCTTACATAGCATGATTTAAACCGGTCTGGTGATGTATCAATTAGGAATTATACATTCTAGGATGATGTGGAATCTTGCACAGAAATGACTACAAATTAATCAGACCCAGTTCTAAAAAATGTTTAATGTAAATACAGCAATAATGTAAAATGGTTTGAAATATTAGAGAAATAAAAATGTACCTAAATCACATCAGAATGAATTTAAAAATTAACTGCTTAGAAATGTCAAATAAAAATCAAACAAACAAACAAAGCATTGCACTGAATAATTTTTGAGGTGAAAATACAAAATTGGAAAAATACCAAATACAACAATAATATACAAACGAGAGTATCGACCTTTGTAATTCGTCATGTGAAATGAACTGCGTAATGTATGAACGGAAACATGACTATTACTTGCATACTGCTAAAGGAAACATTACGACCCTATTTTATGCAATTGAGGCTCCTCTTACCTACAGTTTTAATATAACGAGTGAAACAAAAGATAATACTATTCTTGGGACAGTTCATTAGCAGCCTTGGAGTTTTACTGCTTAGGCATATCTAGCAATCGACATTCGCAAACGTAGCTCTGTTGTGTTCGTCAACAGCCGTGGTCACAGGAAAATGTGGGCTTTGCACCTTATTTTTAAGCAAATGCTATTAACTACTTTATTGTAGAAAAGAAGGAAAACGTTATCGTAATGAAACATCAAGTTAATAAATTATAACAAATGTAATATATACTTGCAAGCATTACACAACTATGAAATTCATCATTACAGCCATTTTGAATTAAATAGATCTTCAGTTATTTAACATAAAATTACTAATTAATTTCATTTTCACTGTAGCAAAGAATTGTATATAGATCTAAAGACAGCAGAAAGATTATGATCTCTGTCTTGATGTTACATACAGTGTGCTACAAGACGCCAGAATATTACACAGACACCAGATTACTACAGAAACTCGAATACTACACAGACAACAAAACATTAAAGCGTTCAGTAAACGTTATTTTCCTGAGAGTATATGTTAGATAAATAGTAAAACTGAAGTCAGTGCTTTATCGCATTATGGAAACCGTTTGGAACTTCAAATTATTATGAATTATAAAAATATAAATATAAAACAGTGACTTCATAACGTAAAAGTATATAGAAATTATTTTACAAGCGAAATACTGCAAAACAAGGTTAAATCATCACAATATCACATGGATTTCAGTTCATATCATGGACGATAAACAATTAAAAGTCGAAATAAAATTATTATGTCATGGTTTTATAATATATGGGTACCATGCCAAGCCAACCTTATCAAATACAAAAGTAAAATGATTAATATCAGTACGTATTGACACATAGACCTTGATCTACAAATAAAACATACACGAGAAAGAAATACACATCGCCATGTCATATGAGCCGTATCTCCTATAAAGGATGAAAAGAAACAGCGAAGTAAATATTTTTATATAAAATATTTGTGCATCGTAAGACGCATATCAAACAAGCGTCTCCCTATGTCAAGCCCGGTTTTTGTTTAGCTAGAAAAAAGAAAGAAAGAAGAAAGTCCATCAACTTAACTTGTACCATAATCTAACACATTGACTGACGTACAGATGGACACACACACGTACGCCAGAGTGATCAGTATGTTGGGTTTTCATTACCACGATCTTCACAAAATCCGTGCTGTATACAACTCATAAAAAAATAACAAAAGTAAATATCATGCACAGGTTAGGTTAATGTCCAAAATATCTGAATCTTACCAATATCACCCGTATGTAACATGAATCTTTACCACTTACTAGTACAAAAAAGGTAACAATAAAAAAAAAAACATTGATATATAATATGTAAGGGTTGTTATTCTATCCTATCACCTTATAAAATAAATCATGAGACACAGGCGGTATCAAATAATGTACAATAAAATCTGTCATTTCATTACTTCATATAACATAGACTTTTAGTTATCCATATAAACTCGTCAGAATACACACACGCACACACACACACACACACACACACACACATATATATATATATATATATACATATATATATTCACGTGGATCTCAACTTGTTTATCACTTTACATAGATCTTTCGTTAGAATTAGGAACATAGAAAACAATTAATTACGTCGCCATTAACATAGATGTTAGCTCAAACAAGTGGAAAAGGAACGTTTGGAGAAACAAAACACTTCCAAGCTGAAGACAGACTAATAGACTCACACATGCACATAGCATTTATAAAGCCTCACCCTTAGTGTTTAAAGAAGGAATTCGTTACGGGTGTTTATTTTGCCATTTTTTCAGTCAATGAGGCTTCTTTGCTACTGGCTGGAGTCAACTGAAAAGTGAATGAACGCGTTCGCTCTGCTTAAAATATTTCTAAAGCAGAAACAACCCTTGTCGGAATGTATTTTAAGCCCTTAATATGTATATCAATTCAGCAGGTCAAGTATTTGTTCTTTAGCACACTAAAATCTGCTTTTGTCAAATTTATTTGAAAGTTAAGACACTAATTTGAGTTACATGGAGACAATTCTATATCAAGTTACAGTTACAAAATAAAAACATATTAAGTTCGCCCCATGTGGTGAGTTTCACAGAGATGCTCTCCAACTCGAATACGATGGCGAAGTCAAAATTTAAGTCGATGTGTATAATGTGTGCATTCCACCTTGCATGGATTCCTCATTGTTGAGATAAGGTATGAAAGGTATAATTGAAGTTGATACTTAATTCAGTTCTATACTGCCAGTATATGTTAGTAAAAATAAAACATAAAACCTAGAATTTTCTTCGTTTCAACTTCAGCATCTCGTTTGCTTTATAATCTATAGTACCAACGCAGTGACGGATCCAGAGGAAGCCATTGTCGGATTGCTCATTTTAAATGCGAAGCGGCTAACGTTCGAGTTAACCTGAATGATTATATAATGAAGTAAATATCAATTGGTCCGGAATGTCTTATCCCGCTAAGGATTACCGCACCACTATCAATCTGATTATGCAAACGTCACGATGGAAAGCTCAGCTGCAAATATGGACCAGTGACGTAAGGACAAACGGACAGGTGTCCCTGTATCTGACTCTGAAGAATTTCCAGTTCTCTCCTTAGCTCTCTTATCTGATTTCTCAAAGATGTATTGTCAGACTCGAGTTTCTGTGTTTTCTGAAATAAAGAGGATATATATATATATATATATATATATATATATATATATATATATATATATATATATATATATATATATATATATATATATATGTATATCATCATCATCATCATCATCATCATCATCATCATCATTGCTGTATCTCTATCTCTCCCACACACGCGCATACACATTCACACACATCAGGATTATGCTATTTTAGCTACTAGTGTTTCCCTGGTTATCAATACACGAGATGGATATCCTTACTTACGAATCAGTTTTCGTCATACTGATTCGCTCCTTAATATTCATTTTGATTAATTTCACCAAATTTACTCTAATACAATAATTTTAGAATGTTTGAACAATTTTGAATTGCTCATTATAATATATGTGTGCAAGTTATAAACTTGAATTTCAAACATTTTTCTACGAGAGAAGTCTTTTCGTAATGCTGAGCTTTGTTTCCGCCTTTTACGTCGGGGTACAGGTTTCAGAAAATCTTGGTCTTAAAAAAGTAGATCTTGCTCAAATTCAAGTATGTTTTACCTGCTTTTCTTTTCCCTTATATCCGCCACAGTTTATATCAGAAAAATTCCTAGACATCACCTATCTGTTTTCCTTTTAAGCGCAATAGCTTACCTTCTGCAGCTTTGCTTTCAGTATATTCTGCTTTTCCCGGAATCTTCTTGCCGCTATTCTGTTCAGTTCTCGTCTCCTTTCCACCTTCTCCATTTCTTCAGCTGTCAACTAATAATAATAATAATAATAATAATAATAATAATAATAATAATAATATCAACTATACGAATTATACATTTCCATCCACAAATATTGCTTCTGCGAACTTGTCCATAAATCCTTCAATTAAATGGGATCTCTAAACTAATGTTGAAATCTCTGACAAGAATGGAGAAAATTGAAATCCAACCTATATAACTCCAAGAAAAGTTAAAAGTCCAACTGTGTGATTGTGTCAGAATGTATCTCGCGTAGCAGTGTTGTAAATTCATCTAAGGAGAAACTATAAGTACAGTGTATTTTAGAAATGCGGACTCTATATTTTTGAAACTGATAGTTGGGTTTTTCAGAGTATTATATAATAGGGTGTACCAAACTGCAGTTGAGGATCTGTTTATATAATTGAAATGTTTAAACCATAAATTGGTGTCGAAAAAGGAAACGGTCATTAAATGTGCAATGCAGTGAATACTTTGTAGCTAAATGCTAAAACGAAAGGAACGATAAAATAAAATTCCATCACAGAATCAACAATATCAGAATATAGAAATCAGAAAAGTAATTATTATATTAACACAGAACAAAAGTTAAGATACCTCAGCTTTTGGCTTTTCAGTAAATTCAACAATGAGTTCTTCATTTTCCTGAGCCATCCTCTTGAGTTGAATTTTGTTTTTTAATTCTCCCTTTATTATTGGCATCATATCGCTGCTTTCTATCGTCTTCACTGCTGCGAGACTTAGACTGGGGTCAATCTTACTAAACCCCTTAAACATATTGAATTCGTGCAATATTAAGGGCAGTGCACTTGCTGCCGATGCTTCGCTATCAGTTCCACTTTCCATATAAAGAGTCACGTTGACAGCGGAATTAGATCTTTCGTACATGGTTCAGGCTGAAATAAATAAATAAATATCATATATGCCGATCTATCCTTAAATCAATTAATCAATCAATCAATAATAATAATAATAATAATAATAATAATAATAATAATAATAATAATAATATTATTATTATTATTATTATTATTATTATTATTACAATAGTTGTATTGCTTTACCTTTCCTTGCTTTCCTCCTTTTCCAAATTTGCCATTGTTCTCTCACATCTCCCACGTCCGTTTATATACCTGTGCAAAAAAACACTCTCTACTTCTAGTTTATTATCTTCTATGGAAACTGCATTAATGTTGATTCACGTGTATATATTTTAACTCACAATATTGTTTATAGGTATTTAAAAATTATTTGTAAAATATATATTATTTGGGGCGAACCATAACTTTGAGATGGAACCTCATCTGTAGTTAAGGGTACGAATAAATGAAACTAACGGCAGAGAAAAAGAAAAATTACTTTTTTGTCAGCACAAGGGAGCCTTGGGTCCATCACTTCTCACAGGCACTTTAAGCAAGACATATTGAATACAGTCTTGCAACATTATGATTTTTATGGTATATTTATGATGTTTACATAGTGTATTCTCTCACTCTCTGTGTCTGTCTCCAGATGAATAATTTATAAAATGGATCGTATACTTATTATTGTCACATTCGTCTGTTGTTTTTTTTTTTTTTTTTTTTTTTTTTTTATAGAACTCCGCCCAGTTCGTATGAATCAGAGATTGTTGCCTACAAAGCAAACAAGTGTCGACAAAACGCTTTGTTGTAAATTACTGACCGAACGTCATCGAAGCTACCTATGCATTTCATAACTCCCATGATCTAAATTTTGAACGTTACCTGTACTGACATCACTATCACATACCCCAAATATTGGTCTCCAATAATCTTTCCTCAGGTATTCCGTCACGTAAACATGCCTAATAATGATATGACATTTGCCTGTTATAAGTCGAATACGCGAACACTGTCTTTTATTTGGGGCATTTTTCATAAGGTCTCACACTACACAGAAATGATAAATGTACACAGACTTCAATGGACAAAGGCATTTGTCGGACGATTTTTTTTTATGTTGCAATAGTCTTATTTGTTTTACCTGTCTATATAGATCGTTGGAGAACTATAGTCAGACAGCATATTTCAACATGTATATTTGTATGTCTTCTTCTTTTTTGTATAATTATGAAAATTCTCTTTATTTAATTGTTTAATATCTCTGTACTTAGAGATTTGTTAAACGATTAAATACATACCATACCATTGGGTATGTATTTAACAATATTTCTATTGTGTTATCTACGAGTTACTTGTGTGTTGACAGATATCATGTTAAATTTGCTGTTTCAATAATATCAAACGATACAACACGGGCGTGTCAATACCATAAATATATAGCATACTTTAGTGAATTTACCAAAGAAGGGGTCGCCATGGTATAAAATCCCCATAACTTCTCCCTATGCCCCTTTTAACTTAACCTGATTGCTTATATTTCCTTTGGAGAAAATTTTGTTCATTTGATTTATTCTGTATTCCTAATGTACATTTCAAGCCGACTTGTCTTCCAGGCTCTCTTCTTCTTCTCCCACATTTGCTACGAGAGACATTTATAAATGAAGTGTAAAGCCCTGAACTTATATATATATAATGATACAAGTTGGAAAACGGCGGAAGGAAATTAGCTTCCCTACGTTTCGAGCCAAAGCAAGTTCGTCATCAGGAGACAATAACATAAAAACACAGACACCCACACCCACCCACCCACCCACACACACACACACACACACACCAAGGATGACAAGTGTAGAACAATATGTATGACAGAAAAGCTATTCAGAAAAACTGAAAAGGTCTAAACTGCCGAAACAGATAACAAGAACTAAGTCCATGTCAAGAAAGATATATTCCTCATTTTGCACTCAATATGCCATTCTGGCCTGAATTTGAGGTCCATCGGTAGATTGAAAATTATTATTCATCAGACGGACTTGACATTTCTGTTTTGTAGTCTTTCATTTACCTCTTTAATGTTTACTTTTATTCTTCTTATACTGAAAATAAAATAAACCTTCTTTGAACATTTTTGATTTTAAATATAAATTTCTTAAGTACAGTATGTAGAACAACTCCAGTATTGTTTTACTGAAGATGTTACACAATGCTACAATTACGGTGACCATATTGGTGGTATCACACCATTTCAAGAAAGAATCACACAGACAGAGAGAAATTACGGGCTTTGACAGGTACAAACTAAAATTGTATTTGATATTCCGCACTTCGTCCCAGCTAGCAACTCCTCCTTCTCCATGTAAATAAACACATTGATTATACCTGCCTTCCTGTATGTCTACACTTTGTTAAGAACTGATAATCTCAACTGTCAAAATTATTTGGAAACTAAAGCTTGACAGATGTCTCTGAATAAATAAATAAACTAATGATCCGACGTAGATAAATGGTCCATATTAAGAAAAGAAAATACTCTGTCCAAGTATATATAACTGACCATACTTTCTTCTGAAAATTATTATCAGCCTAAGTATATATATAACTGACCATACTTACATCGGTAAATTATTACAAATACACCTATTCATAAAAGTGTATACGTCATACGAGTTAGGAAATGACTAAGTTCTCTGTATTAAACCGGAATTTAGTTTGATTATTTTCAAGTCAAAAAAATATTGTTCATTCACAACCATCTCTGTTTTATTCTGTTGAGTCACGCTAGTTTTTTTTTTTTTTTTGGTTTGTTATTGTTGTTTTACTGGGCGGGGGCGTTATAGGCGTCTGCTAAAGAGTTTCCATTGAAAGAAAAGAACCAACTGAGCATTTCCTTAATTATAATTCATTTCTAATCCCCTCTCATCACCATTAGGTTGTTTCGCATGTTTTTAAGTGCAACTTACTATTCCATTTAATTATCTACTTAGTACATTAGTCATTTTGTTATTCATTACACTTTATTACTAGACAGAACCAGAACTATATATGCAACCAATATATCATTCACTCGGTTTTTATCGCGGTCTTATTTTACTATTTGTTTCAATTGGTGTGATACAAATATATGATTATTGATTTAACGGTTCGAATATTTGAAATCAGTTTTCATTTATTGCGACCAAACAAATCTTATAATGTTAACAATGCCGAAGTTTATTAAAATTCTTACGAGTTTGAAGAATAAACGAAATACAGTAAGAAAGAATAATGCTCAGCAAACTGACATATAAAGTGAAAATTCAAAAGACACTTACAATTTGTCAGTTAAATTCCAAATAATCCTAAATGTCCAAATCACAAGTCCAAAATAATTGAATGTTCCGAATGAATTGAAATAGCCTTGAATGTCATGATGCACCACAAATATGTAATCCAGAATGTATATGAATGAGTTCACATAAATCCCAAATTCATGTATTAATCCAAAAATGAGTGAGCACTTTAGTATTTCCAATGAATATTATAAATAAGTAATTCCACTCAAAATAGAGCTGATTTCAACAACACAACTAAACTAGATTCCTTATATACTGATCTTTAGGAACCGAAATTCTAGAATCGGAATAAATTGCCTACATGACCTATGTCACATCAAAATATGAGTATTTCTAATGGAAAAAAATACTGGCCTAATGAGATAAGTCACAAAAGTCTAATTGCGAAATGCTTATGAATATAAAATGTAAACAACTGGACAAAAGTTAAATATGTATTTTCAACGTATTTTAAAATAAACATTCAACTTACAATCATAGACAAAAGTTGAGTAGATAAACATCATACATAACCTTTTGAAGATCGTTACATGAAGAAAATGCGCATTGCACGATTAAAAATACAATATGGACTCTGTGGAAATCGCTGTTATGATTTTGAGACAATTCAACGTTGCAATCCATGTCAATAATATAATGTTCCCTACTGACAGCCCCATGACCACGACCTTTCTATTTCCTAGCGCCAATTGAAGGCAGAACGTTAGGGCCTCGTCGACTAATCAGAACTTTACATTATTACCTCCCATTGTCTATTATCTAGAGTGGATTCCATCAAACTGTTGTGATTGGTTTATACTAATATACAAGCGGACTTACTAGTAACTGTCAATACCGATATTATAATTTATATTACATTAGTCATTTTATTATTCATTCACGACAATCGTATAAGTGGAGAAAGCTCAATACGGAAATGCGTTATTTCATTTTCTCAAGTCAGTTAGGGTCATTTCAATACTCATATCTTGGTAAAGATGCACATAGGTAGTACAAAAGATGGAAATGTATAGTTCTAAAAATGGGGTCTAACGTTTAACATTGTTTTCGATAGTGCAACAATTGTGAAGTGTGAATGAAGTGGAGGTTTATTCTTTGTATGTATGTAAATGTTTAATACTATTTGATCAGTACATCTCACGGTCGATCATCATCGACCAGTTAGAGCATAGTTGTGTGCATTTCCTAGATCGGATATTGGTCTTCCCCTTATTCTATATTCAGTAGCTATTGTCCTTACCCTCTATTTAGATCCCCAGCCTGCATCCCCCACCCTTTTCACCCTCTCCATTTCTTGGATCACAGCAGGAGGCTGTACGTAGTATATTAATGCTCTCTTAAATCCCAAATAACATTTCGTTATAATAAACCTTAGCTAGTATGTGTTAAGTGTATGTCCTCTCTATCAGTGGGGAGAGAGAGAGACAGAGAGAGAGAGAGAGAGAGAGAGAAAGAGAGAACGAGAGAGAGAAGCTGTGATAATATACCGCTATAAGTAGCAACAACACATTCAAAGATGCTGGCCTCGCTCCGTTGTGTCGGTGAAATACTGTATGCATGAAAAACTCAAGGTGAGACAACATTATGTATAACACTTAAGTGGTAAGTTGGTATGCCAATCAATGGACAGATGTATAAATAAACATCCTCCCAGCACTGACAGAATCAGAGAGAGAGAGAGAGAGAGAGAGAGAGAGAGAGAGAGTGGGAAGATAATCATAATCATGATCATCATGCAATCGCATATCTGAAATTTGCCAGATTACATGAAGTTGTTATTTAGAATAGACAAAATGTGTTTAGATGTCTAGCAGACTGTAGGTCACACATTTTGTTGCTTCTAGTATCCGGCAAAAAATTGCTACACTTTTAGTCTGCGCTGCTAGGTAAAGATCAAAGACAGGAAACCGTACCGGATAAACGTGGCCGTCGTTGTTAGTGAAGGCCTGTCTCACTCGTTTATGTGCAACACTTGTTGTACTGGTTGCTAAAGCCAATGATAAATTCTTTCAATTTTACCTGTTCACGTGGCTCTTTATGTCTCTAACATTTAGAACTTAGATTTATACAAATAGTATTCGTTGTAGCACATATGGAAAACGTATTAAAAAGAAACTAAATGACAGAGTTACTCGAGTATATACTAACTGAATCTATGGAAGCTGAAGATGTAGTTTGCAAAGGAAGGCAAACTGCTCACTTTCATAAATTATACAAAAAAATGCACCTTTAAGCACTGAAGCGTTTGTTGACGCACTTTACGTACTTTGACAAAGCACAAGTTCAAAAACTCAATAAATAGTGATTCTACTGTGGAAATAAATAGGTCATCTGATGCAATCCATGGAAATTTGTAGTGACAAAAACGTCATTTTTCTCCATGCGACGAAAATGAATTTCCATGAAAATGAATGAATTTTCATCATGAATTTACCTTCCTTACTTGCGTACCTCCATACAGTACACAGGTTGTTAAGAAATTGTCCGTTTATCTAAGTAATTTAATTTAAAAACAACGCGGTAAACATAATAATTACAAGTTAAAACAAAACAAGACAAAACTTGATGTTTTCCAATAATTGATTTATATGGTCTAAACATTTATTAAAAATATAACGACCTTATGGTAATCGATGGAAAATAACCTAGGTCTCACTAATTTTGATCTGTATGATGTATCTGGTTTCCACGCGTGCACTGCGATACAGATAGGTTAGCACGTGTGTAAATAAAGCATTATCGCATGTTCTGTTGGTCTGATGAGTAGGTTGTCTCTTAAGCATGTGGTGTTGTGAGTCAAAACCTTTTATTTGGTCTTGAGATACGTTAGCCTTTAATTACAAAAGCATAGGTCGAAGTTGTTTGAAAGGTTTCATCAACAAATATTATAGCAAACACTTCAAAATGCGAAGTGATAACAAACTAGATCTTTTATTCTTTGAGAACAGACACAAAAAGCAATGACAAGAGTATCCACCTGTTAAAGGAAGTCCTATTAAATATATACAAAATTAGCTTGCATTATGTTGAGAATCAATTTCAAATACTAGGTGAAATCATTTCACGTTTTCTAACGAATTCCGGGTGATTTTGATGCCTATAATCAGATAAATTACTTTTGTTTCCGAAGAATTAGAATATGCCAATATAGGTTAGGGCCTTGTTTACGGTAGGCAAAAACATTTGGGTTATTTGGATATTTTACATAGTCCCTTGTTAAAATTTTAAATTTAATTCGCTGAGAATTATGGCACCAACATTTTCCGGAGCGGGAAACACATTGGATTCCTACTGTTTATCCATCCGTCAAAAACTATTGATCCCATCCAGAGTAATTAGATATGATTATTCTTGCAAGAGTTTCAATATTTGATTAGCTTATGGTGGCTTTGACCACATTTTCAAGGAAGGAGGCAATAATTGGTGTTTAAAAAAGAATATCATGTTGTAAGTTATCTCCAATAGTATATGAGCTAACTGGACTAAATTTGAGATACTTGTATTCCAAGGTGTCAAGACTTGAATACAGTCTGATGTCAACTATGTGCATTCCTCGCGGGTGTGAGGTGGAGGGTCGTGTGTTACAAAATGAACGGTTGTTGTTTTTTTTATTTTCTATCAACCTCTGAAGTTACAGAGCAGTGAGGACAAAAACTAAATAAATCGCTGACGGAATAAAGACTTATGGAGATCAGTTAATACCTGCGATGACGTCGATAATAATATTATGGATTATGTTTGGAAAAGAAAAAAGGCTTGCATAGCATGATTCAAACCGGTCTGATGATGTATCAGTTACAAATTATACAGTGCAGAATCGTGTAGACGTGCACAGAAATGACAAACAAAATAATCTAACCCAGTTCTGAAATTGTTTAATGTAAATACAGCAATAATGTACAATGGTTTGAAAGACTAGATGAATCATGCCGATAGACCACATCATGCTGAAATTAAGCAGTAGCTGCTTAAAAATGTAAATAAAAATTCAACCAAACACACAAAGCTTTGCACTGAGTAATGGTTGAGGTGAAAATACAAACTGGCGAAATACCAAATACAATAAAATACAAGAGATATTATCGACCTTTGCAATTCGTCATGTGAAATGAACTGCATAATGTATGAACAGAAACATGACTACAATTTGCAACTACTAAAGGAAAAAATAAGGCCCCATTCTAAGCAGCTGAGGCTCCTCATGCCAACAGTTTAAATATCACGAGTGAAACAAAATATAATAACATTTTTATGACAGTTAGTTAGCAGCCTTGGAGTTTTATTGCTTGGGCATATCTGACAATCGACATTCGCATAAGTAGCACTGCTGTGTACGACAACAACCGTGGCCAAATGAGAGATTTCTCCTTATTTTGAAGCACATGCTACTAATTACTTTAATGTAGAAAAGAAGGATAAGACAATAAGACATCAAGTTAATAAATTATGGCAAGTGTAAATATATACTTGCAAGCATTACAAAATTATGGAATTCATCATAACAGTAATTTTGCATTAAATTGATCTTCAGTTATACAACCGAAAATTAATAATCAATTTCATTTTCACTGCACCAAAGACTTTTACATAGATTTATAAACAGCTGAAAGATTATGATCTCTGTCTTGATGCTACATACAGTGTGCTACAAGACACCATAATATTACACAGACACCAGAACACTACAGAGACTCGAATACTACACCGACACCAGAACACTAAAGAATTCATTAAACGTTATTTTCCTGAGAGTTTAATGTAAGATAAATAGTAAGACTGGTGTCAGGGCTTTAACGTATCACGAAAACCTTTTCGATTTTCAAACTCTATGTTATAAAAATACAACAATAAAACAGTATCCTCGTGACGTCACGATACATATTAAATATTTTACAAGCGAAATACTACAAAACAATGTTAAATCATAACAATATCACATGGATTTCAGTTCATATCATGCACGATAAACAATTAAAAGTCGAAATAAAAAAATTGTGTCAAGGTTTTATAATATCTGGGTACCATGCCAAGCCAACCTTATCAAATAAAAAAGTAAAATGATTAATATCATTACGTACTGACACATAGATCTTGATCTACAAATAAAACATACATGAGAATGAAAAATTCATTGCTATGTCGCAAGAACCTTATCGTCTATAAAGGTTGAAAAGAAACAGCGAAGTAAATGACTTTATATAAAATTATTGTGTAGTGCATCGGAAGACGCAAATCAACAAGAGAATCTCACTGTCAAGCCCGACTTTTATTTAACTAGAAAATAAAAGAAAACAATCTTTCAACTTAATGTAAAAACTTGTACCATAATCTAGCGCATTGACAGACGTACGGACGGACACACACGTGCACCAGAGTGATCAGTATGTTGAGTTTTCATTACCACGATCTTCACAAAATCCATGCCGTATACAACTCATCAATGAAAAGAAAAACGTAAGAAGAGTAAAAATCATGCTCAGGTTAGCTTAATGTACGAAGTATCTAAATAATAACAATATCACCCGTGTGTTTCATGAGTCTTACCACATGCTAGTACAAAAAAGCAATAGTAAAATGCACAAGTGTATGCAATATGTAACGGTTATTATTCCATCACATCACGTAAAGCTTTTAAAATAAATCATGCCACACAAGCGGTATCAAATAATGTACAATAAAATCTGTCAGCTCATTACGTCATATTACATAGACTTTGAATTATCCATATAAACTCGTCAGAATACACACACCCAGACATGCACACGCAGGCACACACATGTATATATATACATATATATACATATATATATGTATATATATATATATATATATATATATATATATATATATATATATATATATATATATATATATATAGTTACGTGGATCTCAAAGTGTTTATCACTTTACATAGATCTTTCGTTACGATCAGGAACATAGAAAACAATTAATAACGTCGCCATTAACATGGATATTAGCTCAAACAAGTCGAAAATGAACAATACAATATTTCAAGACGAAGTGACTTGACGTTTAGAGAAACAGAACACTTCCAAGCTGAAGACAGACAAAGAGACAGTCAGAGAGATGCACATACCATTTATAAAGCCTCACCCTTAGTGCTTAAAGAAGGGATTCGTACCGGGTAAGATAAATATGTAATTTTTTGTTGTTGCAATTTTTCAGTCAATGGGGATTCTTTGCTACCAGCTAGAGTCAATTGAAAGGTGAATGCACGCGTTCGCTCTGCTTAAAATATTTCTAAGCAGAAACGACCCTTGTCGGAATGTATGTTAAGCCTTTGATGTGAATATCAATTCATCAGGTCAAGTATTTGTTCTTTAATACACTAAGATCTGTCCCAAGATATGCCTGCAAACTTTATTTCCCTATAACATTTGCCAAAAGTTTTGCCCCACGTTAAGATCAGAGAAGATATTTTTGCGTTCCGCTATTTCTGGGCCTTTTTCCTTAGAGGGATCAGTCCTAGAATCAAAACGCATAGACTGCGTTGGCGACAGATAGAATTCCTCATGCAAATGCATTTGAATGTTAAGACAGTATTTTGAGTTGCATGAAGACTTCTATATATCAAGTTACAGTTACAATATAAATACAGATATTATTTTTGCCCCATATGGTGAATTTTACAGAGATGCTTTCCTACTCCAATCAGATGGCGAAGTCAAAGTTGCATTCTGTGTGCATTCGACCTTGCATGGATTCATCACTGTTGAGTTAAATTATGAAAGGCATCGTTAATCTCGATGCTCTTAATTCAGTTCTACGCTGCTGGTATATGTTAGTAAAAACAAAAAAAACATAAAACCTGGTATTTTCTTTGTTTTAACCTTCAGATCTCGTTTGCTTTATAATTTAATAGTACACACGCAGTGACGGATCCAGTCGAAGCCATTGTCGGTTTGTTAATTTTAAATGCGAAGTGGAGAACGACCGAGTTAACCTGAATGATTATATAATGATGAAAATATTAATTGGTCCGGAATGTCTTATCCCGTTAAGAATCCTCGCACCCCTGTAAATCCGTTTATGCAAACGTCACGATGGAACGTTCAGCTGCATATAGGGCCAGTGACGTAAGGACAAACGGACAGGTGTCCCTGTAGTTGACTCTGAAGAATTTCCAGTTCTCTCCTTAGCTCTCTTATCTGATTTCTCAAAGATGTATTGTCAGACTCGAGTTTCTGTGTTTTCTGAAATAAAGGGGATATATATATATATATATATATATATATATATATATATACATCATCACAATCATCATTACCATTGCTGTATCTCTCACTCTCCCACACGCGCACAGACATATGCAAACACATCAGGATTATGCGATTTCATCTACTAGTATTCCCCGGGCATCAATACACGAGATGGAGATCTTTACTTACGAGTCAGTTTTCATTATACTTATTCACTCACCAAATTTCTTCCAATACAATAATATTAGAATGTTTGGACCATTTTAAATTGCTCATTCTAAAATTTGTGTGCAAGTTATAAACTTGAATTTCAAACACTTTTCTTCGAGAGAAGTCTCTTCTTAATGCTGAGCTTTGTTTCAGCCTTTTAAGTTGGCGTACAGATTTCCGAAAATCTTGGTTTTAAAAAAGTGGTTCCTGCTCAAATTCAAGTTTATTATACCTGCTTTTTCTTTTCCCTTATGTCCAGTAAAGATTATATCAGAAAACTTCCTAGACATTCTCTATCTATTTTCCTTTACCTTCTGCAGCTTTGTTTCCACTGTAGTCTGCTTTTCTGGTAATCTTCTTGCCGCCATTCTGTTTTGTTCTCGTCTCCTTTCCACCTTCTCCAGTTCTTCGGCCGTCAACTAATAATAATAATAATAATAATAATAATAATAATAATAATAATATCAACTATTGGAATAATATATTTTCATCCGCAAACATTGCTTGTACGAACATGTCCATAAATCATTCATTTAAATGGGATCTCTAAACTAATGTTGTAAACTCTGACAAAGATGGAGACAATTTAAATTCAATCCATCTAACTCCGACAAAAGTTAAAAGTCTCACTGTGTGATTATGTCAGAATGTATCTCGCGTACCATTGCTGTGAATTCATCTAAGGTGAAACTATAAGCACAGTGTATTTCAGAAATGCGGACTCTATATTTTTGAAAATTGATAGCTCAGTTTTCACACTACTATATCAGTGCGTCTAACAAACTGAAAGAGAGGATCTGTTTATATAGTTTACATGTTTAAACTATAAATTGGTGTCGAAAAGTGAAACGGTCGTTAAATACGCAACGCAGTGATTACTTTGTAGGTTAATGCTAAAAAGAAAGGAACGATAAAATAAAATTCCATCAAAGAATTTACAATATCAGAATATCCAAATCAGAAAAGTAATTATTTTTGCTTTTCAGTAAATTCAGACATGAGTTCTTCCTTTCCCTCTGCCATCCTCTTGAGCTGGATTCTGTTTTTAATTCCTCCTTTATTATTGGCATTATATCGTTGTTTGCTATCGCCTTCACTGCTGCGAGACTTAGACTGGGGTCAATAGTACAGAACCAAGTAAACATGGGGAATTCGTGCAATATTAAGGGCAGTGCACTTGCTGCTGATGCTTCGCTAACAGTCCCAGTTTCCATATAAAAAGTCACGTTGACAGCGAAATTAGATCTTTCGTACATGGTTCAGGCTGAAGTAAATAAATAGATATTATGTATAACTATTATATATTTCTTTAGTCCATCCTTAAATCAATCAGTCAATAATAATAATAATAATAATAATAATAGTATTATTATTATTATTATTATTATTATTATTATTATTATTATTATCTCTCACATCTCCATCGCCCGTTTATATAACTGTGCAAAAAACACTCTCTACTTCTAGTGTGTTACCTTCTCAGAAAACTGCATTGATGTTGATTCACGTGTATATTTGTTAACTCGCACCATTGTTTATAGGTATTTAAAAACATTGTTTGGAAAATATACATTATTTTCAAGTCAAAAGAATATTGATCACTCACACTCCTCTCTGTTTTATTCTGCTGATTTACGCCAGCTTTTCTGCTGTTGTTTTGTTGCGGGGGGGGGGGGGGGCGGGGTATATTCGTCAATTGAAGAGTTCGCATTGAAAGAGAAGGATCATCTCATCATTTCCGTAATTATAATTAATTTCTAATCCCCTCTTATCTGTATTAGATTGTTTCGAAGGTTTTCAAGCGGACCTAGGTATTCCGTTTAATTATCTACTTACTACATTAGTCATTATATTATTTATTGCACTTTATTACTCGATAGAAATAAAATTATATATGCAATTAATATGTCATTCATTCTATATTTATCGCTGTCCGATTTTACCATTTGTTCGAATTTATGTGATACAAATATATAATTATTGATTTAACGATTAGAATATTTGAAATCAGTTTTTATTTATTTCGACCAAATAAATCTTATAATGTGTACAATGCCGAAGTTTATTACAATTCTTACGAGTTTGAGGAAAGAAAGGAATATAGTAGGAAAGAAAAATGCTGATTGGTTTATACAAATATACAAGCTGACTTAGTAGGAACCATCAATACCAGTTTTATAATTTATATCACATTAGTTTTGTTATTATTCATTCACGCAAATCGCATTAGCGGAGAAAGGTCAATACATACAGGCATTGTTTCATTTTCTCAGGAACTTTAGGGTCATTTCAATACTCATATCTTTGTAAAGATGTACAGAGGTAGTATAAAAGACGGAAATGTATAGTTCTAACAATGGGGTCAAAAGCTTAACATGCCCTCTGTTAAATCTTTAATAACCAAGCGTTGGAATAAATCTTAGCCAGTATGTATTAAGAATATGTTCCCTTTATCAGTGGAGAGAGAGAGAGAGAGAGAGAGAGAGAGAGAGAGAGAGAGAGAGAGAGAGAGAGAGAGAGAGAAAAGAGAGAGAGAGAGAGAGACGGGGGTATAAGCAAATATTATAAGCAAGAATATATTCAAAAATGAATTCCAGCTCCTGTAAATCGGTGAAATACTCTATATATTAACAACTCAAGGACAGTCAACATTCTAGTGCATGACAATATTGGACAATCTCGTTGCATGTTATTATGCCAATGAGAAAATATGGATTGTAGGCATTGATGAGTTTACGCGATGTACCTACCTTGACAGTGTTACCTTCAATTAATTGTAGGCGATGAAGAGATTACGCAGTTTATCTACCTTGACAGTGTAGCCTGCAGTTGAATAAATGCCACTTATCACGTTCAACACTCTTTTTAAGAGCTTCAAATATAAATGCAAAACGTATTAGTTTTCCTGTTATATATGTTGCAAGAAAAAGAAAAAAAAAACGTGTGATTTTCTTTCTTTAGTTCTCTATTTTTTCTATTTCAATCCGTTTCAATGCCAAATATAGAAACTCTGAGCTAATTTGTATTTCCAGTTTAATTTTAGCCAGCTGTGTTTTAGACCACCTGAAATACCACCTGGCAGATTTACAAAAACGTTTGACCTTCTTTATTTCAATTGTCCTGAATTTCTGTTGAGTTGAAATAGCCATTATATTCCTTTTTAAGTATGACCTGGTTTATTTTGAACTTCCTGACAAAGTTTGCTTTTCTTGGAAAAATAGTAATGTCTCATATCTATCCAACAATCTATCTATTTATCAAATCAGGAAGAGTCGTTGAAAGTTTCATTTCTTCCCCTCACCACCCCCACCCCCACCCTGGTTACCGACATCAAATATTTTAAATCCACCCTGTAAAGATTCTCTGGAGATAACGTGATAAGTAAGTTAAACAGTATCGCCTTTATTAAAATGCATCCCGACGAAACTGGTAATTTACTAAAACACTATGAACTTCAATATATCTGAGTTTACAATATATATTTGATATTGTGCACTCATTCTTCCAATATATCCCAACGGGATTGAAAGCCAAATATAGACGCCATGAATTAATTTGTAATTCCAATTTTGTGATTTAGTTACTCGCAAATTTGATGACCTGCCAAACGAGTTATCGAATTTGCAAACAGGTGATCTCTGTTCTAAGGTTTTAATATGTGTATTCAGTTGAAACGGCTGTAGTGTTACTTTGAGCACATGAGCTACTTTTCCTCGGAAAAGCTAAACTACACACAATACACAATGTAGCGGGGTTTTCTGATATTCTGTTGTATTCTTCCAAGCAATTGTATTGTCTCACCCATGTACTTGTTCTGAACACAATAAAAACACAACAGACAATGGTGCGATAAAATCATTATGTGGGCATCCAAAAAACGCGACATGTAACATTCTGTTGCCAAAAAAGGTCTCACTTGTGTGTGACAACCAGATAGCCATTGTTACACTACAACCAGATACCCACCTCGAAACGAGATTTCCGTTCAAGAAACCTGTTCAATTGAACATGTTTCAAGTAGCTTTGTTTCCTAATCACCATGCTATAAGATATTTTGTATCATAGACTTTTGATGCAAATTGATAACATTGGATGGAATAGGATTTCTGAATAACGAGGCATGGCGCTGAATACTACTACTAATACTAATACTACTACTAATAATAATAATTTCTGATTGATAAGATGATTGCATCGACGGCGATGATAGTGATTGAAAAAACTATGATATCATTCTGAAATCACACTTATTGTCATACCTATTGCCTAAAATGTATAGTTGTAGTGAATTATCAATCTATTCGCATCGTATATTTGTTACATTTATATGAAATCAGCAAGATGTAAAATATACAAGGGGAGAATCCTATATAAGTTTACTATTACATGAATTGCTTGTTGTACACAGAGTTCTATTACATGTACTGATATTAGTTTTTCACTAGAGTTCAGAAACCATGTTCATGAACTTTCATTAACGTGCATCATTTCCATTCTTTGACTTATTCGATGTATTATTATTATTATTATTATTATTATTATTATTATTATTATTATTACTTGAAGCGTCGGCATGGCTGATATAATTTCCACACTGAAAACTAAAACTGTTCAATGTTCCAAGAAATACGTGCCTTGATCTTTTTACACTATCTGGGTTTATCAGGAACAATCCAACTTAAATAAACCAGCACTCTTAAATTGCTCTTATAACAAATATGCAAGCATTGTTCTTATTCCAAAATGTATTACGATCTGCTATCTTCCAATTTTTGTGCTGCATCGACTTTGCTTCTATTGTTGTATTAAACTTGTATATATTCATGTGTATGGTATAACGGCACGTCTGCACAACCCTGACTATATAGTGCCAATTAACATTTTCAAAGTTTAGTCCTACAATAACAAAGAGACAAATTGCGAAAAATATTTTTTGAAGATAACCTATGTAATTATGTACTTCTTCAATATAATAGCAAAAGAAAATATTAAGAAGATTGTAAAATACAAAGGTTAAAAATTAATATAATCCTCAGGAAGATAAACTCTTCGAAATAAAAGTAAATAAAGTAAATATTTTCTCTTACAGGATAAAATATGAAAGGTAAAAGATTACAAAGTTGTTTAACAAGTAAATACAAAAAACAAGAATATTAAAATCATACAGATATTAAAATATAGGATTAAACTTTGTTGATCGTATTGACATCATAAAATATCTGTTTCTCAGTTTGTAAGTCGAAAATTTCGACAAGAATGTGCTCCACTGTCAGCGGACACTGGCAAAGTATACATTCAGGCCAAGGTTTACCTTCCAGGAGGTTGCATGAGTGAAGTCTGTTTCCCCTGTACATGGGCGACATAATAACATCTCATCTTTGCAATTTGTTATATATGAATGATTCTGCGAACAAATGGTAGGTTGGAGGTTTCGAAGTTTATTTGTAGAGTTTTCATTCCACATTTGTTGCCAAGTGTATAGAGCATATCAATTGATATAATACTTCAAGTCCATATATGTGATCTTCCATTCAGAAACCGCTGACTGCACAGCAGCTCTAGCTGCTTTGTTCGCTGTCTCATTACCCATAACATCGATGTGACTGGTTAGCAAACAGCACAGTATGTTCTCTCATTACCCAAATTACCGATATATACGTAGATATCAAGCAATCAACTTTTTATAATATTATAACTAAAATAATCGGAATCATATGCAGAAATTTGAATGTAACGGTTCTATTGGCAAAAGGAAATAATGTTTCCTACGTGGTACTAAAACATATAAAAGTGTTTTTATTTTTGATGAAGTATTTCTAAAGACTTCAAAGTTATATCTTATTAAATTAGCATTTTTTTTAATCTCTGTATCAATGGCCAATATCAAAAGGTTTTTCGATCGTCATTTTTGTCTCTGATGCAAATGACATGGGCGTTATTACAGTTGCAAAGCCCAGAGTTCTTGTTTCAAATCATGCAGATTAAATGTGAAATGTTATTTTCAATATGCGGTCAACCACTACACCAAAGAGGTAATCGACATGCCCTGTTTCCGTTGCAAATGCGCAAAAACCATAAGCGTAAAGAAACAGAAAAAGAAAAAGACAAAGTTAAAAAAATAAGATCCCAGGGCACAAGAAAAGCATTCGTCCACTCGTCCTGGCCGGGTAAAAATTGGCTGGGTTGAGTACAACTTTACTACGTACTCGTCACTGGGGCAAGTAGATGCAGAATCGAACCTTGAGCATAAATCTGAGTGCATTTTCTATCTTAAAAACGCCGAAGTTCAACACCGCTTAACATTTTGCGGGCATCAGTTATAAATAACTAATGCCTAATCTGCCTGCTTGTTGCAAACAAAAAGGCTTCGTTTTTTACACTGGTACTGGGTGTAAGCTTGATGCTAAAGTGCGTAAATAATGATAATGACCTAGATATGGTCCAATTCTTCTGTCCAATCAGAAATTCACCTTTTCATGGCACTCGTGTGTAGCTCTCTAGAATGGAGAATTGACCAAAACGGATCATTCAGCACGAAAGTTAGTGGAAACTGAGACGGTTGGAATTCTTCTTTCAAATGCAAGTTACTAGCATTTGTCTTGTCAAACGTAATTATACACCTTATACATATATGTGATAATATATTAACAAAGCTACACAGTCTTAAAATACTTTTAATCTGGGCCAAGCCAGACGAAAATCAATAACATTTGACACCGTCTGTCTCTTAACTTCTCCCATATCTAACTCATAAAGATTTGTGATAGCTCATTGAAAAGAAAACATATGACACCTAGATTACTGGAAGGTTTCATTGTAAACGCGAATACCACTAAGGAATCAAGGGTTATGTATGCAACTGCAATTTCTTTATTTTCAAACCTTGTCTCTGATTATATATTTATCTAAGGAGCCATGTATTAGAATGTAATATTTTCATAATTTTGACCCATTTTAGTATCAAGCTTGCACCAAGTATATGTGGTGCTTTAGTAAAAGCGCAAGCACTGTAGTGGAGAAGTGTACGGTGTTAAATATAATGAGGACAGGGACGAGTAGCTCTTGCAAGTCACTCGTCGTAGTGAGGAGTGCTTGGGAATTTGTTCCTGAGCCCTGGAAATCAACGATATTTAATTCGGTTTACATACATTACTTTAAGATTCACATTCAGAGCTCTTTATTCTTTAAAGCTATTTAGCGAATACTACCTTGGGTCTTTTTTATATGCTTATAATGACTTCAATGCATAGAGGCAACCTATTATACCACTGGGGAAAAACCCCAATATATATATATATATATATATGTATATATATACAATGTATAATGTATTATGATGGAAAAAAGTGAGTATAATTCACACACACACACACAAACACTATTTTAACTACCAACAAATCACCGATTAAATTTTGTGTTGCATTTTCAATATAGCTTTTACAAAAATGATGCATATCACTTAAATATTAGCTGGCAAAGAGCATAGTTCAGAGAATTACGTTGGTGTTTTTTGTTTGCTTGAGAGAATATTAGCTTGTCTATCGCCTGTATGGTAACATGTTGGTGCACTGTAAACATTAGATCTTCTTATGTGCTTGAAAGAATTGTTCGTTGGAGATTCTCTTGCATCAATCCGTGAACCCAGTTCCGACATAAGTGGTTTTCCAAACGGAATTAACATACAAGCGAGATGGTTTTGAGATGGGTTGTGAAGTGCACTTAAAGATATAACGTCGTTTGCTTTTATACATAACTCTCTGCCAATCCTACTACACAAAGCCTACCTTGACACCAAGACATAACTTTCTTAGGCACGTGCATCAAGGAAGGAGGTAATTTAAATAAAATAGTCCCATATGAGCAGCAGTATATGTTGCAGACAAAAAACATTTAAGCCAGACCTTAAGTATGCCCAAAATTGATCTCAGGATTTCTCAAAACTGTCCATAAGGCTCTCTCTTATTCCAAGTAACACACGTAACGTTTGATCCAGTATATATGCTGATGACATTCACTTAAACTTTTTATTTATCAATACAATTTGAGCCCATGAAATTATCTGCCTGTCACACACAAATAATCAAAATGTCTATCGGTGATTCGAGAAAAACGGTACAATAAAACTTCATTTTATTTTAATCTAAAGCCTACATTTTCAGTTTCAACAATGTTCCAACCAACCCACTCAGAATGTTTTAAAAATAAATTTAAATATTTTACAGGTTAATTAATCCGAATTACCTACAGCACGTGGTTTTATATACTTTTTGTGTGAATTCGGCACGCTGGATTTCTCCAAATAAAGATCTGGAAAGTAAAGGATCCAGCTTGAGCGAACTATTTTTAAAATGTGTCGTATCTTTTCCTATTAATAAGAGTTACAAGCAAAATATTACGCTTCAGAATTTTTTTCTTTTGAGGTTTATATATATATATATATATATATATATATATATATATATATATATATATATTGAAACGTTTGAGACAGTTTTAAAATGAGTCGCATTAGATAAGCCTAACACTAGATAAAATGCCATATCACAAACGTGGTAGATTAATGTGATTACAGTTTCAGGGACGCATCTGTATGATGTATGATGGAATCTAAGAAGAAGAAGAAGAATGGTTGAAATCGATGGCCAAATATATCGGTCATAAATAAATAAGAAACACATGCTTAAAACTTGCTGTATAGGCATCAACTGTGGAGAAAAAAGGTCTTGTTACCTACTTGACTTCTGTGATATACGAAGAGTCTACTAAATATGAATGAACCAGATAATATACTGTTCTAATCGAACTCCGTCAAAAGCGTGAGTGAGTTTAGGTACTTTATCATATTAATGTTTTCATAGAATTCTTTAGCATATTATAAATACCAGTTAATTGTAATTGTTAGTCCGTCATTAACCTTATTGTCATTTTTAATACAATAAAAGTATTTTGCTTCCATACATTTCTCGTTCAGTGACGAAATAAGTCATTAAAGGGCAAAGTCCATAAGTTTGGTAATGGGTGGAAAGTCGAATTTCATGTCAATAGAAAATGGAACTATGGACAAAAATGTTTGCTTAATCAATGGAAGCTGTAAGTTCTTGACAACGTCATGGTGACTTACCAGGTGCAAAGTTTGCAAATATTTGCAGAGAGGAAACTGCCATAAAATATTAATGATGAAGGAGATTTATTCTTGGTAGCATGATTGCGACAACGAGCGAGAAACATGATCAGCATGCATAGAAAATATATTTATCAATCTTTTATGTAAAAAAGAACTTTTCTATAATATGTGAGAAGACAAAACAAAATCCAAGTAACAGTAATCACACTGTATCTTGTACATATATTTACAACATAGTTTAACCGTACTGTTACAAATATAGAAATATAACATTTCTTACATTCATGGCAATCATGGCCTCTTGAATACACTAATTGAACTATTGAACGATGAGAAAATCCTACCAAATGTCTTACTTTATAAGACCTGTATCCTTAAAATTCTACGATTTGTTTTAATTATAGCAAACGTTTGTGCATTTCGAGCAACTCGACCCATGAAAAGATCATGGAATGACAATTTTTCGTTTTTAAAAGAGTTCTCGGAAAATAAGAACTGGAAGTATGTAATCCTGTAATCTTCATCGACGTAAACAGTGTCTATTTGAGTTAAAGTGGCTGGCAACCTCTTTTTTTGGACAATGATATTTAGTTTGAAGGCATTATTCAACAAATTTCCCGTTGCAACTGTTTCTAGGAAACGAAAGTACTTTCATATGTGGCAACAGGTGATTCACCTAAATTAGTGAATGACAATAATCTCTTTTCTCATAAAATTCAAGATTTATTGCCTTCTTCCTTGTTTTTGTTCATACTTTTATTTAGTGTGAAAGAGACAAAATCTAAAAAAAAGCGGACTTGATAGATAACTTCCTTATTTCAATAATTGGTGCCCGAGTCTCAAAGCGGTGAAAAATAGTGAAAATATTTTGTAATCCTCATTGCACTTCTTGGAAGTTCTGCCTGATAGTAGCTACGTGATTGGTTTATTATAATGTCTAAGAAAGGTGATTCATTGAGAAACGGCAATAGTTTCCTTAAGATCTCTAAACATTCGCAAAAATCTTCAGAAATATTGCAAAGATAGGCTGATGTCTTTATAGTACCGGCAAGCTGTCATTGCATCAATTTCCAACTTCATATTCTCCTCTCTTAACGTTCATTGTAAGTTGATTAATTCATATTACAACTTTAGACTGTCCCTGAAGAGACCAAACTCAGGGACATCAAATCATATGTTTCGATTTTACTCGTTAAATGGTTTTAAAGGTCAGTTAGGCAACGCTGGAGTTAACCACGTACACTTCCTTAGACTCACTCACTATCGTACGATGTAGTGTAAAACAGCAAATTTTTTCTTTGAAATCAGAACCTACAATGAGCAAGCAAACAAAGAAACAAAGAAAAGAATAATATTCTAACCATTCCCACTACTCTTTGAAATTTCATTGAATATGCTTTTCTTTATCGCAAACATACGTCCGCTTTAGCCAGTCATTCATCAAGTGATAATGGGTAGATGAATACACTTGAAAATCTCTTGTCTTACTTTCTAATATTGGAATTTCATTATAAAGTATAGCCATCATATTCATTCTTCACGGAATGAACCCGCATTTCGTTCAGGCCCTTTTGTTATAATAACTCCTTCTTTCTGTGTGAAAGATAATTCTCCAAGTTCGCACCCAATGTTAACATCCCTCACTAAGAAGTACCAAATATCTGTCCAAAAGATTCAAGAAAATAAAAGCTCTACTGTGAAGATTTCATATTCTGCCCTTTTTTCATTAAACATTTTTGTAGAATATTTTCAGCTTCTATGTATGATATAGGAATATGTAAGGAATGTTTCTGTAAAACGTTCAGTCTGAAAATGTGTGGATAATTTGGTATCATTTCAAGATCGACATGATCAACTTCATGCCTTTTATATAATTTCACATAAAGTAATTTTGCTTCGTCCGTGATTTCCTTTTGACTTTCTGTTAAAAGACCATTGCTTGTAACAAAAGGTAGCTCTAACCCCTAACTCCACCCATCTTTTTCTTCCTAATATCTTATAATTCTTTCTTTCATCCAGTTTTGGCAAACCAAAATCTCTACCGTAAATTCATCATCATATTACACTGGTTTTTTCCTTAGACCTATTTGTAGGACATTTGCAGCTCACACACACACACACACACACACACACACACACACACACACACACACACATATATATATATATATATATATATATATATATATATATATATATATATATATATATATATATATATATGATATAAGAATATTTAAAGAATGTAACACATTCCGTCTTGGAATTGTTGGATGAATTAGCATCATATCGAAATCGACACAATCAACTTCATGGTTTTCATATAATTTCATATAAAATAATTTCGCTTCATCCATGATTTCTTTCCGACTCACTGTTAAAAGACCTGTGCTTTTAACAAAAGGTGGCATCATTGTACTTACGTAATATATATTTTCTAAATTGCAGAAATATGTGGTCACTGTCTATTCTTCTTCCACCCATATAGCACTATCTGTAACCCTTACTCCATCCATCTTTTCTTCCTAATATCTTCTTTTTTCCTCTAGTTTTGGCAATTTGGTTGCATTCGTTCTGTCGTCTAAATTGCTTATATTTATAGTTAATTGATTTTCCCCTCGATCTAGAGATTAGGAAGAGAGAGAGAGAGAGAGAGAGAGAGAGAGAGAGAGAGAGAGAGAGAGGAGAGTGACAAGCCATTTTGATAGTTGTGTCGATGAAGACAAATATAAAAGTGTACATTGCCAATATTCGCCTTGATCACAAGCACATATCACATATTACAAATATTAATTATGTTGCTAGCGACTGCACCCACTTTCAAATAAATGAAAATTATGTTGGAATTTATCGCCATTATATAACTTTATTAACATCATTATTCAATTGTATTTTTAATATAACAGAACAAATAGCCATCATGTTAATCATCTTACTTTTCCATCCTTTGAAAGTTTATTTATTAAAGCGGACTCGACTAGGCATAATGATTGGCCTATTAAAAAATATCCATCTTGAATTAATTTATTCGTGTGACTCTTTATTCTCGTTAATCCTTCAGAGAATTGTAAGAATCGCATTATAACCTAACACCTATTATTAAAGAGGTATTTCATCTCGAGGAAGGTAAACACTTCTGAAAGGTTATAACATCTTGAAATGTTTAATTTAATACAACAGTTGAGTCCTAATATGTACATCTAATTGATGATGCCACTAACAATTGTACAGCTGAAGGATTTTGACGTACCTCTGTATAATGTAGATTAATTGAGGCATTCTCATTAATAATGTCCCCTACACTTGCACAGTTGAACAACTTTGACATACCTCAGTATAATTTCGATTAATTGAGGTATCTTCATTAACAGAATAGGGATTATTGGCTCATTCGAATTGCTGTACCATCGTCTTCGATCTTTTATAACGAACTTAATAGATTGTTGATTGGATTATTTAGTGTACCAGACAAGTCAAATTCAAATCTAATATCATAATTTAAAACACAACGTTATTTACTTAGTAATTCACAGACGTTTTTGGTGAAGGACTCTGACAAATGCAAATTTTCCACAAACTAATGAAACCTTTACAAGCTGGTGGCAGTCAGTTTAACTGACAATTTTTCATCAAACTGCAAAACGGGGAAAGAACAAAATCGCAAAAAACAGTCTTTTAAGATAGTATCTGGACAAAGGTACCATATCAACAATAGTTTCTCATAATGCTGAACGAACCAAATCATCGAATAAACTAAGACTTGGAAGCAAGGGTGGGAGAAAATGCAAATTAAAAATTCTTTCGCAATAATATTTGTATAGCAGATATATAGCAAATAAAAAACAAATCAATTGAAAACGGCTCTCTGATTAAAAGCATAGCTGTACAATGTACGTATTGTCAATGTGCGGATTAAAATATTTTCATACGGAATTGTCGAATTTTGGATTAACTTCGCAAGAAATAAATGACTCTTTATTATTTTCATATGTATATTATCAGGATGCGAAAGTTTTCTATATCTCAGAAGTGACACATTTATTATGGAGAGGAAGAAAGTGATAACAAAACGCAAAATATCACAACGTAGTGGGTGTCTTGATGTAAGCATATGATGGTATATGTTATTTAAAAGTTAAGGAACAATGTGTTCTCTCGTTCCGGGTGTAGTACATTACAGACAAAAGGCTTTTTTAATCCACAAATCTCTACCAAACCACAGAGAATAATGGTAACTGAGGATAGCAACACATCTCGAAAATATTTAAAGAAAACGAGATGAAGGCAGAATGTTATCACAGTATGTCACATGCTGAGATCTCGTGAGAAACAAAGTGAAGAAGCTTGAAGATTATATGTGTGTGAGACGTATAGCACGATATGGTATCTGTAACGATGGCATTGAAAAGAGAGAAAGAGTGAAAAAATGGAAACTATCAAGTCTAAAATAATGATTGGTATCGTGGAAAAACCAAGTATACGCACGGAAAGCGACACATCAACAGTCAGGTGAGATATGAATCGCCATCTTAGCAGGTAAAATGTCTAAAACTCTGAGAACCAAAATAGAAAGATGCTAGGAAGCTTGTACTATAACTCATATAAATTCAGGAGATGTCCATTCCCAGTACGTAATGGCAAGCTCGGATACCATGGGGAAACAGAGTACGCAGGACTCACACGGAAACAAATCAGAATCATTGGCGAAGAAAGCAAGTCACCTGAAACAAAACACAACATTCCCAAAATCCTCGGACAATAATCGTCAAAGGTATTCCGAGTGGTGCGGCGATGAGAGAAACCATCAGACGTTTGAAATGTGAATGCATATTTAGTATTGAGGATGTACTGGTTATAATAGCATGAATAATGGAAAAGGCGAAAATATTTATATATTCAGACAACATGTAGATGAAATTGAAAGTAGAGGGTAACCACTGGAACAGCCGATTTTTCATAACGGCGTCATGATATGGACACAAGCTTTTAAAACAGCCGAAGATGGTCTTTTCAATATTTTTCTAGCGGCCATATACGATTATATGCATATTCTGTATTTGTAAGGATCTGCAGGGGCTCAGTAGTTAGCGTGACAAACATGCGACCAAAATAGTGCGGGTCCAACATCTCTCAGGCCGGGTCGGTCACAGTAGTGTATCTCTGTCTAAATAACTTTACTTCAATTCAATTGCCACGCGGATTCGGACCTGCCCAGAAGGTATCAGATGTATTTGAATTACAAATCACTGAGCATAGTGGAAACGAAGGTAGAAATCAGAAAATTTAAATTCCATCTGTTTTTTGCACGATCTCCATACCTTACTAGGCTAAACGTTCACCTCTGAGTTTTCATTAAATTGTGAAAAGCGTTAGTATACAAGAGTTTGTTGTATGCTTGAGCAAGATGCATTTCTTGGCTCCGCAAAACAAAGCCTTCCAAGTGTTGCTGTGCAATAAATATCCACACTTAACTAAATCTTTTTCTAACATGGTAACCGATCAATTTTTAAAGTCCCATCATTATTGTGCTCCCAAGCGGACTTTGTTTGAATTTTCTACAGAATACATCATATTTTCAAATTTTAGCCGTCGTATGGATTTTTACAAGTTTTGTTTACGTTTTCAAAACACATGTTAAACGCGTTAAATGATTGCATTAGACAATGACACCAAAACTGGGCAGCCAACAATTGCAAAGCAACAACTGCACTAGGAGGGTAATTGCAAGTTATTTACATATTTTCACGTTCAGCGTGTTCAAACGATTGGATTACACAATTACAACATGGTTGTGAAATTCCTCTGCCCTTGCGTTTTTTATTTTTTTTATTTGTTTATTTTTTACAAAACTTTACCATACAGCTCCTTCCGCCCTGATCCATCTTCCCAAATCAAAAGCCTTGAACATTACCATGCTTATATTGTAAAGTATACTTTTCTTTAAGTGACAAAAATATTTAGCTGTCGCTAGCAAGACAACACTTTAAAGGTGCACTAATAGTTTGTGTCCCTCACCCTCAGGGATTGGAGGTAGGGATGGGGTGGGTATACGTATGTCCCCTGAAGCAATAGACCCATTTTACATCTATAAATATAAATATAAATATGTAAATAACTTGGCGTCAAACAGTATCGCACGTGATACCAGGAAGTTGACCGAGATAACATATTTGGTCCCTAGATATTCTTTATGAATGTAAATGCCGCTCAACAATGGGATCCTTTGTCTAGTTCAGTTCACAATGCAAACAACAAAACTGCAAAGTACAATAAGATAGCACAACCGGTAAATCCAAGTAAATCAGCTTATGACAATAGAATTCTGCTTCGCTGTAAAATACATTCCTGAACTGACAGTCAGAGTAGGCGGCAGCTGTCGTTTGGGGATGTTTAAACCAGGAACTTGTAGCAGCTTTGGTAATGTTCAGGCCGATTTGGCGGCTTTGGTTATTGTAAAATGGCATTATAATACTGACCTACGTGTAATCAAAACTTAACTTGGTTTTATGTCAAAAAACAGACCTACGATAACTGAGACATGTAGATTTTATGATTGTTTTTACATCGTCAATTTATATGTAGAATACGGCACAACAAAGTGCAAAGTATACGAGTGAACACATTTGTCATTGCAGATTATTCATACTACAAGAAAACGTAACTTGATGTACGTGACAAATATAAAGAAAACAAGAAAGATTGAAGTACTGTATGTATGAATGTATGCATGTATGCATGCATGTATATATGGAATAACTTACCTCTAAATGCCTTTGCATGTCTGTTTGTCTAATGGTATGTCGTCTTAATCCACATTTTCTTTTATCACAGAAATTAGACTTTGAGTAAGTTGTCAATTGTGAGTCTTTCTTCAAAATTGTATCTGAACGCGTGAGTTGCTCATCGCTTTTATACTATTTATTTATATTTAACAAACCTGCCTGTAAATCGGGGCAACATCTGGATAAATCATTAGTTGTAAAAATTACGTTTTAGAAGATATTTCAACTTTAGAAAAAATATTTTATTTGCATACATTTACAGATTGGTTCGATAGTATGTATGCATGTATGTATGTATGTATGTATGTATGTATGTATGTATGTATGTATGTATGTATGTATGTATGTATGTATGTATGCATGCATGCATGCATGCAGGCAGGCATGCATGCATGCACGTACGTACGTACGTACGTACGTACGTACGTACGTACGTATGTATGTATGTATGTACGTACGTAGGTAAATATATTGACAAATCCATACAATGACAGTATTTCTTTAGAGGATGATGATGATGAATATTATTATTATTATTATTATTATTATTATTATTATTATTAACATATAGTATATACTTAAATAAAGGAATTTAGATTAATATATATGTATGTATTTAACAACCCACATATCCCCACACTTCCCTCCTTCTCTCTCTGTGCTCAAGAGTGAGTAACAGTATTACATGCTAATATACAACTGTGCTATATCAATACAGGACGTTATTAAGTTTATACAGTTAGTGTCGATAACGAAAACAAAATTAAACACAATTTGTCCAGTCATACTGCGGTTTCTAGGTTCCTAGATCTTTTTGAAACATCCTGGAAGGCAACACTTGACATATCTGAACAATATGATAAATATTGGCCTTGTTTTATTAGATGAAACAATTAAAAGCTGCACTTGCTGCAGGTTTTGTTTTTTTATATTTGATTTTTAAAAATTTTTGTTTGTTTCCTAGACATTTGCATTTATAAATATTTAAGCCTTGGTTAATTTAAGCAACCAAAATAGACCTTGTACGTAAACACGTATTATCAACGACAACTTCCTAGATACTATAAGCACGAGCCCATTATCAGTGTTTAAAAATTTAAACGTTATTGTTTGCCAGTTTAAAGTATGCCTTCCTATCTGTTAGTCTGTCTGGATGTATGAGAGTCTCTCTGTACGTTTGTCTACCTGTCCTTATGAATGTTTTGCATGTATGAATCTCTGTCTGTATGTATACACGTATGTGTTTTAACTTTATTTATATGCTTGCTTGTTTGATCAACTAATTACTGACTTTTATTGGACTCCTGAACATATACAAAGAAGGATTGATATATTACCGCTATCAGTATCGTTCTTGAAAGTGGTCATTATATTAGTCATCGTCAACTACAGTAACAACAACAACAACAACAACATCAACTATTACTGATACTTCTATTACTTCTACTTTCCCCATTAATTCTAGCTATTTCATTTCTTTATCCCAGACGCATGCAGTTAGCTTCATTATATCACAATATCAAACAGTTTTTGTACATAGAAAAGTGTTTTCTTCAGCTGGAGACCAGAGGCGGTACTAAGTAGTTTGACAAAGGAGAAACAAATTGACCGAGAAAATAGAAGAAAATAAACATACATAGATATAACTGCCGTTAATAATGTGAAATAGCTTCAATTTTGCATATGGTTGGAGGTCATAACATGGGTATCTCAAAATATAACAGTCTCATGAGTTACCTGCCAAAGGATTGCAAAACCTTGTAATATCTGTAAGTATACCCTTCTTGATCCATTCTCTATCATCATCCAGTTCTTCACGTTGACAGTTGGAAACGTCTTTCCATGATCATGATGTATGTTAGTGACATGGTTCGGAAGTGACTTCCACATCTCCACCAGCAATTCCCCATTACCAATGATTTCAGCAGCACAATAATGCATATGATTGGAGATTGACTGGGACAAAGCACATAATCTTTCACACTAGTTTCACGTTCATGATGCTTCTACTTTCTTCTTTGCAATGGAAGGAGAATGGATTATACCAGAGAATATAAAGGGCAAGCTGTGAAACGAAAATATTTTAAATAAGCGTTATGCTCTGCAGTTGTTGCCCATGCCATACCAATTATGATATTCATGGAATGCAGAGCGTGGCAGGAAAATGTACAGGCTTTGTCTTGAGACACACAGAGGGAGTCCCTGACTCAGAAATGTGTCAAATATTAGGATTGAACTCCTCATTTTTTCAAATGTACTATATAAATTGAATTGTAACTTTTGGTCGGACTCTCAATGATAAAATCCTGAGAAAAAAACCACTGAGTTTGCATTAGTTAAAATTGCAACTTTGAAAATAGGAACCAACCATTCAATATTATGTACAACCAAACGACATATAATACTCACTGATTACACCTGTCAGGGCAAAATTTACACAGTAACTACTATTTATTTGTGATATTCCGATCGTTGGATGTTACATCAATTAACTGAAGGTAATTAAATGGATTCATTTTTAAATACACTTTGAAGTTTTAAAGAGTTGTCCTTTTCTTTCGTCTGGATCTTTTCATACTTATTTTGGAAACAAATATTTAAGTATCCCTCTTGATACATTTTTAAATTCTTTTGTCATATCTATGTCACATTTAAACCACAATGAACAATTTATCCTATTTGTGCATGATTTATTAAAATCTTTCATATACAAACTTACTACTGACAACTAAGCTGTCATATATGTCCTAGCATGAAAGAGTAACGTAATCGTTGGAAAAAATTATAGATATGGATATAAACATTTTCAATATCCAGAAACCGAGGAAATATTTTTGATGGATGAGAAGAAGCTTTTTAAATATATTTTTAGATAAACTGGACGAAATTTAAACAAAATATACGTTTTTATGACCAATTATTGAAGAAAATAAACTTTTGATTAAAAACTGAACGGAACAAATGCCAGAACACACACCTGGATAATTAGATTCAGCGACTTTTAAATGGAGAGAGTATTTTTTTTAAAAGAAACAAACTGTCATTGCCGTTTGTTTCAAGTAATGCCACCATGATACTCTTTGTAAATTTAATTAATAATGTACCTTGTTTTTCCTTTGGAAATAAGAATAATATAACTTGAAGATAGACAACGGAAGACGCAAACCAACCTTTGTATGTTAAAAGGCATCTAATTAAAGAAAATAATCTTGCTTACAAAGTCTGATTTTAAGAAACATAAAATTTTCAGCGAGTAAAACCCACCGTTTCAATCAACGGAAAAATGCTTCAGCTTGATAAGTTCGCGGGACCAAAGATGTGGTTGATAATTTCAAAATGTTTCATCGTTGATAGATATTGTAAAATAAACACAAGTTGACCAAAGAATCAATTTCATCTGTTAACCAGTAGTATAACCTAAACGTTTATTTCTCTCACTTGAAAAGCTGTGTAATATTTTTGTCCATAAGATGATGGAAGGAGTCAAAGCAGCTCTGATTAGAAGGAAAGTGGTAAGCTTCTTAGGTACGAAAAACAAAATGTCAGTCCTGTTACGGACATCCCACCAAATATTGAATGAAAAAGAGCAATATAGCGAAAATACTTCAAGAAGTCTCGGTCTTGAGATGAAGTTAAAGTTTGACTACACTTTTAGTGTCGATCAATATATATCATATAAAGGTGTACTGAAATACGATCCGAAAGTATGTTCGAATGAAAGTTCCTCTTGAAACTGCTAAAAGGAAAAGAAAAATCCATAATAATTAGGCAGCCAACGAAATATTTAAAGTAATGTAACTAAGTTAACATAGTCAGAATGAATGTATAGAACTAAACAAAAAATGCTTTAAATTACGAAACTACTTTCTAGAGGAATCTAACTTGAGATCGAGATAAACATTTGTTGCACTTAATGTGCTAGTGTATATATAGATATTACCTCCTGTACTTCAACTGGCCCATAGTAGTAAAACCTAGAAATCTGCTTTTCTCATTTAAAGACGTGATCCATCTACTTTTCTACATCGGTTTGAATGCGAGATCAACTGTCAGATGGAAGAGTACATTTTGTAAATATGTGTATATGTTGAATTAATAAGTTAATTATAAATCTTAGTTTTTACTTCAATTAATTATTAATAGTGCAATTTTTAGTATTGCTCTTTATTTTTCCTTTCGAAAATAGAAAACAATAAGAAGAATCACTGGGTCTTTTGTACCTTGTTTTGTAACATGCGGTGGGTAGTAAAAAAACTTATAATTTTTTCCGAATTTATTTTATAATTTTTCAAAACAATTTTATATATTTGTAACCAACTTTTCAATCTATTTTTTCCCACCAAAACAATTATTTGTTGTGTGATGTGTACATGTGCAGATATGGGTGTGTGTATCAGGTTTGTATATTGCAATATATTCTATATATTCAGTGAAAAAATAGTAAAGATAGATAGACTGGCAAAACATTTCCATACACTTCAGGTCTATGGATTTTTCACTTTATCCTTATTTATAACTTTCTTTTTCTTGAGCGTTTGCCTTTGCCCACATCTTCAGTGTAGCAAAGCAGCCAATGTAGTATATAACAATGACAGATCAACGACTCCGTATAACACCTTATAAGTATAAGCTTTGTTCTTCTATGGCAGCTCAGATCAACCTCGTTTGTTTTAATGATGCTCTGCTTAAGAATCATTGACGTTTAAAAGAGTTACAAACATTTACAAATAAACACGAATTCTTTCCATAATCAAACAGTCAGGAACTAATTCCCAGGTACTTTTTTGTTCAAATTGTAAATATAAAATAGAAATTGGAAACAGAACATGCGGTATGCCTGTCTGGTATGGACAATCATTATTAGATCTGTTACTTGCAGTTGATTTGTATCAATGAAGTATGTATTACGGACATACATTTACTTGTAAATTTGAAATATATAATCATCAAAAAGGTTTATGAAGTGATACGAACGACACTTTTACAAAGTTCTCTAGCAATAACATTACTTATGGGCTCAAAGAATGAAACCACATAATTGCAAGATCAAATATGTTTCATACCAGACATTATGAGTGGTCAGGGTTATTTCAATTCAGCAATGATGTCACATGAGATTATTTGTTGTATCTTTAATGGATGAATTGCTCATTCAGGAGGTGAAAAACTGCCTTATTTCTTCAACCATATTTTGCGCAGCTGAGTTATGTTGGTTAGATTAGAAAATGTTTTCAAGTTATACACAAAATATACTATTTCAGCAATATTGGTCATTGTTTATAATATAAACCACTCTGTGGTCGATTTCTGTCTGAAACTCTGATAATCTCGTATGTTTAATAGCTCATTCATTCATCTCTTTCGAACGAAGCTTATATTGATAATACCCAGATGTGCTAAAACAAGATTGGGGTGAATCCCTACCAGGGAGGAAAAAATGCAAAAAAATCCATAGTTAATATTCTAGGTACACTTTACCTCTAGCTAAAACACAATGGATGACATTTTTAAAATGTTCACCTTTTCTGGCTTATTAGATCTTTCATCTTCTTCAGTAAGTGTATCCTTTGAAATAGAGAAGCAGAGCTTTAATATATCATTTGCTTGGGTCCAGCCGATATCTGCCATTACTGCAAGTATGGGTTCGATTCTTGCTTGGAAAACATAACTGTTTATCCAATGTAACCTGTTTAATAATATTGATAACATTCTATCAATCTCTCTCTCTCTCTCTCTCTCTCTCTCTCTCTATATATATATATATATATATATATATATATATATATATATATATATATATATATTCTAACAGTCTACATCTTGTTTTGTATCAATAAGAGACATACTGATTAGCACTACAGTTCTCCCAGATGCTTGACCAGTGAGACTAACCAAAGATAATTAAAGTGGACCAATAATTATCTCTGACATGGCAGATTAGGTTGCAAATACTAACAAGGATCCTACGGAGTTCAGCTTACATTTTATTGACTGGATCTCCACAACCACTAGTGTTGAACTTTGTAATTGCAAAAAAATATCATATGTTTTAAAGGAAGTTTTCATTATATCTAGAAAAAGAAAACTATCATTAGATTTTCAGATTATTCTACCCTACTGTGATGCACCTGGCCAACGGATACAACATGGGTAGTAAATGGACGAAAGTTAAGCCATTACAAAACAGATTTATTGCACAAGGATCTCCTAATGATGTCGTTTTAAATTAGCAGCATATTCCCAGGGGACTCAGAGAGAATGGTAATAAACTAACCAATCAAAATCAGTTACTAGAGATACATGGCTGCTGATGCCTGTTAGTATTACAATATATATATATATATATATATATATATATATTTATGTATATATATGTATATATATATATATCTTTGTTTGTTAGTATTACAATATATATATATATATATATATATATATATATATATATATATATATTTATATATATATATATATATGTCTGTCTGTGTGTGTGTATATGTATATAGTGAAACCCCTAAAAACTGAACCCACAGTGTACCGGAATCCCCTCAAGAGAAACCTGACATTAACCGGGGGGGGGGGGGGCAATTTTTTCCTTCTTTGATATCATGTTTTCACTGATATCGAAAACCTTCAACTCCGTAAACTGAAACAGATTGCAATCCCAAATAGTAATTTCACACTTAAAATTGCCGATAAAACTGAAACTCACTTCGAACTTAGAAATGTATTTTAGTTGCTAAATTCCTAACACAGTCTGTTCCAGATTATGTACAGTCTGCAAACACTGTTGTCCGCTTATCAGTGAGAAAATATACCAAGGGCATGTAAGGATAAAACAATACTTGGCACGTGCGCCGACATAAAGAAGGGCCCACCATTGGCTAATCTTAAGTCTTTGAACAATACAAAGAGCTAGCTTTTAAGGTAAATTATTAATAACTAAATACTTGTAGAAAAGTCATGTTAAAATTTTTTTGGTATATCTGCCTATTATCTAATTGTGATGTTATTCATTGGTATAAATGATCAATAGAAGATTTTTCTTTTGTTTTTTAATTGAACACCTGGACTTTATTAACCAGGCATACGACCTCGTTTTTGATCCTTTGCTCACGAGGACCGACAGTATTATAAAAATTAGATCCACTGGACTTATTTTCAAAGGAGAAAAAAAATCAATATATACATGTGTTTAAGTAGCCATGATTGTCTTTTGGCTTCAGTCTGATGTCAAGAAGTCCGAACGACCAGCTTAGCGCCATAGGATTGATATATTCTTACAGAATAAAATTAGTCCGATCAAAGAGAATGAATTGGTGACAAAACCTACATTGAATAAACTAGGGCCTAACAACTCATGGAATCTTTGAACTGGACTGCTCTCAGTTTCATGTAAATATTAATGGCTTTATTCATAGTGACTTGTGGAAATTAGGCTGCTTTTGCTGAAAAATGTTTCAAAAGAAACTGACCGTCGTACCCGGAAAAATTGTGAGCGATCACTGCGATGACAGTTACCATATTTATCTAAATATTCTTGGTCACAGTCACCCGTGCAGTTCAAGGTGGAGCACTGAATATGTGTTCCTCTCAGAAACACAAGGATTCGATGCTAAATAGCCATAATATCTCACTACACTATAAGCATCTTGACCCAGATTGTAAAAGCCTTTGTCATATTTATGACAAAAGTATCTATATCCTAGAAATCATTTGACATTGGTAATATGATATAGATGATTTTGGTGGTGATAAACGTAGATATATTTTCCATGTGGATAATTTGATCCTCGAAACAGAAGATCTCTTCGGATCACTTGGGGGTATATTTTCAAAAGTATAGCGTGGAGCTAATACTTCTAGAAACTTTTGTATTTTATGACATCCATTCGCGGTCTCTTTCGAAATCCCAGATGGTTCTGCAAGAGTCGCTGCTTCTCTCCCTTGTTTGGTCTTGTGTAGTTTGCTCTAATGCTCATCCCTAATTGCTTCCATTCTAGTGTATCTCTTTTCTCTGCCTAAGCTCTCTTCACCACAGTGGCACAGACTAAATAATATTATCTTAGTCGTAGTCAATGTTGACAATACTTTTTTGAGAGAGGGAGTTGATCTACATAAAAGAATTTGCTTCGTCCTCTGCGTTAAGGAAGTGAAATGTGAATCATATTAAAGGTGGGTGTTCCATCGTTAATTTATATTGTTGTACGCGTTGCATTTTGTTGATGCTTTTTGGAAGGAGTTATTTCAGCAGGAGATGTCAGACTGTAATGGGTAATAGAAAGTCGCAAACAATCTTGATCTTCGGTTTGTCGATGTATTTTGTTTCATCCAGCATAGACCTGAAATAACAAATTTACTTTTATGAACCTTTTAAAAAGAAGTAATTACAAATTATATTATGTTTTCATAAAATCGTTTTGCAAATAAAGATAATGTTGATATAAGCTTTGCTTTTTTCTGTATTATTCTTGGTTGAAGATAAAAATTTACTTTGCAAGGCTATTCTGTCAGGCTCTCATTTATTTCTGTCTGTCTTGCTGTCTGAATATGTATGTGTGTTGACTATATGAATCACAGAACTATATGGTAATTTCATATTTACTAAAGAGAAAATAAATGGCCCAAGAAGGAGAGAATTTCAGAAAGATATGACCAAACTGGACTAAAGAGATATGTGTCTTGTGTAGTTTCCACAATCGGAGTAGGTTATGATGCTCTTTCCCAAGCTTCAAGGTAAACGATGTACATACTATGCTGGGGTTTTGTAGGTTGCAACATGTAGCGGCGTTCCTAATTTCTTTTAATCACTGACATTAAAGAGCAGTAATTATAAATCATTAGTAAAATACCTTTTGAAATGTCAAAAATAAAGACTTGCGGATATCAGTTAATTCCTCCGGTGGCCTCGACAATAATACTATGGGGTTTTGTTTATTGTTTAATTTATTTTAATTGTTGTTTGTTGGGGGTTAGGGAGAGAGAGAAATATGTATATATATATATATATATATATATATATATATATATATATATATATATATATATATATATATATATATATATTGTCTTGTTTGTGATCGAACCCTAATTTGGAGATGACATTTAAGATGCAAATAGCGGCTCAAACAACTGCATACTCTGTCTGTCTGTCTGTCTGATATCAGATAAATTCATGTAAGATTCAGTCTGCTGTAGCTTTATAAAGTTAAAATCCAAATATGTAAAATTTAGCAAATGGATTCTTACTTATAAGTTTCACACTTGTATGTTTCTGTATAGAAACACAACCCCCTTAACACATAAACGTCGAGCTCACTCTGTTCTAACTTACTGACTGAACATCATTCATTGATTGATTTTTGAATTAACGACCTGTGCGGCCATTCGGCCATGTACGTCGTTATTAACATCATTGAAGTTATCAATATTCTTATACTTGACAAAAATCTAAATTTAACTGCTCACGAATACTACGTCAATATTATAAAGCTAATATAGCCATCCGAGTTCTGTCTGGAGTGTTGTAGAGCTATAGTTAGAGGTCTTTGAGCATGTATATACGCATTCTTCTTCTCATTATTATACTACTACTTCTTCTTCATCTTATTATTTGCATTGCTAAATTATCCATATTTATTTATATTTTTAATTTATCTGAATGTGGAGGGTTATAAAAGAACATGTAACATATAACTTGGTATGTATATGATAATACATAGGTAATCTTTAAGTTGCTTATCCATTGTGTTATGCATATTGAACACGGCTACAGAGCATTTGAGTTCAAGGCCGGTTTCGTTAGTAGTTGGACTGTTATTGCCATGTCTTGTTGCGACAAAAGTCATGTCCACACAGTAATCTTCCATAAATACATGATTTGGGGATTTATGTTACTTCTTTCAAATACACTCTAGATTACATCATCGTGGTACATCATGAATTTCAAGGCTATTGGAATTCATGCGGAACATTCTATTATTTTGGACTTGTGATTAGGACATTTAGGATTATTTGGAATTTTCCCATTAATTGTCTGGAAAAAAATTGCATGTTGATTTTACTTACATTGTTTGTTTCACATTTCTTTCTGTTACATATTTTAAGGCCTAGAGTCTTAACAATTGTAGCCAGGTATACTTGCTTTGACAACCGTGTCAAGATTTATTAATGCAATGAATACCTATCATATGTTAGAGCACCTATTTTTACAAAAATGTTCGCCATTGTAAAAAAGCCATCACTTTCTCTAAAAACCTTACACTGACTGTTTCTAGTTATGTTTGATACTTTTATTTACTTGATTTATTCTGTATTCGTATCATACATTTTAGTCCTAGCATTATTAAACCAAGATTTTTTCCTGCTCTTTTCTTTTAACTTTATCCACCGTTTCTTACAAGAGAGAGAGAGAGAGAGAGAGAAGGGGCGGGTTATTTTTCTGTAAAGCGATCGATTTATTAATATTCATAATGTATTCTTACTTTAAATGTACTCTATCTCTCTCTCTTTATATATATATATATATATATATATATATATATATATATATATATATATATGTAAATATTTATATATTCATCGGAGTTCAAACCACTTGGGCACATAATCTAACATTTTCAAGCAATACTTCTATCAGACATACTCATGTAAACTGCAGTCAATTTTAACGCCATGCATTTTGTAATTCCTAATAAGAACAAGTTGTGCACTGTTCGTTGTTTTAATAACACATATATACGTGTTATTGTGTTACCATCCCTGTTGTATTCAATATTTCGTTCTGTCCTGGTTTTGAGGCCCTTTTGTAGCTTGAGAGCATTTTGCACTTTAGACAGGCATGAAATGAATGTATTCAAGCCTAGCCATTCATTCTTAGCCACGGCTATGATTTTATCAATATATTTTCTAATACCTTTAGTTCATTTATCTGGTTCTACTTTTTTTTAAATTCACACTCTGTGCCACTTTTTATACTGATAAAGAATACAACCTTCTTTAAGATTTATAATACAAATATCTTCAGAACACAAACAAGTCCCATATATAACTATACTAACTGAAGATGATGAACGATGCTATAATTAGGGTGACGATATTGGTGTTTTAACACTTTTTTAAGATAGATAAATAACGGGCGGAAAACATATATATATCACCCACAACTCCCATTTGCAGAGAGAGAGAGAGAGAGAGAGATACACGCACACACAAAGAGGAGGATGGGTATCAATTAAAATAACACTTAATATCCCGCACTTCATCCCTGCTACCAGCTTCATCCTAGTCCATGTCAATTAACACATTTTTTACGCCTGCATATTTGTGTATGTTCACTTTATTTAGAACGGAAAAGGTCGTCCTTTGTTATCATTTGGAAACCAAAGCCTCACAGATATACCTAATAAATAAATAAATAATTAACCAGACATCGACAGCTGATCTTTAGTACAGAAACAATAAACGTTTATCACATTAGTGGCATGTTACACATGCATGCCAGAAAAATTAACTAAACCAGCTTGCATTTCATTGGTTTAATTATTTCAAGTCAGAAGAATATTGAAATATAACTGCTTTCACTCCAAGCCATCTATATTTAATTTTGCTGAGTCAAACTACCTTTGTTTATTTTGCCCTTGAAGGCATCAGTTAAATGGTTCCATCGAAAGGCAGGGACCACTCTTCATTCCTGTAACTATCATTAAGTTCGAATCACCTCTCATCCACATTAAATTGTTTTTATTGTTTTTCCTACGTCTTCAAGTCGACCTACCGATAGCATTTAATTATCTACTACCTGAATTAGTAAATTTGCTATTTTCACTTTATTACTCGAAAGAACCCAAAAGATACTACAGATATATCATTCACTCGACATTTATCTTTTACAATTTGTTTGAACGTTTTCAATACAAAGAAATTATTCTTGGTGTAATAGTTCAAATATTTGATAGCAAAACAAGTTTTCATTTGTTTCTACTATTCAAATATTTAAGAGTGTGCAATGCCTAGCTTTGTTAGAATTGATAAGAGTTTAAGGAAAAAAGATTGAAATAAGATAATAAAGATATACGATCGACCATCGAACCAAGCAATAAACCAAACAACCAGTTACTTAATCAATCAATCATTTTATCCAATAGTCTATTTAGTATATTATCCTAAAATGATTTAGTGAGCAATACCTATTCTGGTATTTTAGTAATACATGGGTCCTTTAAAGATGGTCACACAAAGAAAGTACGCATTCAAGTACTAAAATAGAATCTATGTACTTTGATGAAATCATTATTAGAGTATTCAGGTCATTCTTCATTGCATTCCAGGTAAATAATATAATATTTTCTATTCACGGCCTAATGACGCTGACCATTCAATGTACATGCGCCAATTGAGGCAGAAAGTTAGATAATCGTCGACTAATCAGAGCTTTGTACTCTTTCCTGCCGTTGCCAATCAGTTCGAATGTAATCATAAGACTGTTTTAATTGGTTTATACAAATATACAAGCGGACTTAGCAGTGACCATCAAACCTTATATTATTAATCATACACATTAGTCATTGTATTATTCAATCAATCGTATTAACAGCGGAGAACACTCAATATAAAAGGGATTATTTCATTTTCTGAAATCAGTTTGGGTCATTTAAGTACTCGTATATTCGTCCTGGACTACATAGTAGGTAGATAAAATTAAATGTCCAAATCTAATAATGGGGTCTAACACTTGATATTGTTCTTGATAGCGTTTAAAATGTGAAAAATCAATGTAGTGGATCTTTATTTGTGTTGCGTGGCGTGTAAAGAATGGTTTGAATTTCAGTTCTGGACTTATGTTTTGACGGTGGGGATGATATTGTGGGTGGAGGGGTAATTGCACAAATTCTTTGATTGGTTTTTGGTCTGCTCCTTATTCTATATTCATTAACTCCTCTCCCTACCTTCTCCTACATACTCCGTTCAATCAAACCTGTTTGCTTATTGTGCATCACGGCAGGTGGCAGTACGTGATACATTAATGCCCACTAGTAAAACATTGTAGGCTGAGTTTGTGAAACTGGCCGGGCGGGCTAGAAAGGGTATGTAGTATATGCTACACGCGAGCTGTGATTGTTTAAGTAGTCCGAGCTTAGTTGTCTTCCTGTATCAAAATAGATATCTTTGATCCTATGATTTATTTCGTTCTAGGTCAACTAACCTCACACTACAAGCAGTTAACATTGATAGGTTATCAATCTAGTGTCAAGCTACACATGGCAACTTCTGTTTGAATAGTTACCAAACCCAAACAGTCATTCCCGTTAGGATTAAGAACAAGTTTCACAGAAAGCAGCTATTTCAGACTGAGCCAATTTGAAATCTACTTTATTTTTCCATTGCAGTCCCGACATTTAACACAGGGGACCATCGGTGAACTGGACGTTAAATGGGTTGGGGAATCCAGGGTTCGAAGGTATCTTTAGACTATACCAACTAGACAAGCCATTGGTCAGAAAAGCACAACGTGTATCAAAGGCAAAGGCTACACCAAGCGTTCCTTTCAATCAGGCTGTACCATTGCTGGCAGAAGTAGCAGAATTTATGCACTAAAGCTTACGGAAATCGTTGCTTGTCATTATGGCAGAAATACCATCCAATGACGCTGATTGTCTATTATATCAAACAATGATAGACATAAATAAAGAATGTAAACTATTCCCTACCATGAAATATTTTTTCTAAAACGAGTATTTTAGTTTCCCTTATATAAATACTTAAAGTTTCATTGAAACAAATCAGCACATCACTATGAAAGTTGAATGAGATCATAAGACACACCCTTCTTTTTAAACAACATTCATTCAACAAAAGCCTTTCATTCATTGTTTTTCTTTTAAGTTGTACAAATTCAGACAAATGTTGGAAATGTGAAAATAATTGGTTATTAAACCATGCGAATACAGCTTTTGTGATGAAATATTTAAGAGTTTAAATTTGCATTGTAAGTGATAACTTATAATTTTCACTGGTCTACAATTTATTAGAAGTCGTCTTCTTCAGAGATAAAATGTGCTATTTATTAGGGATTTTAATGTGCTGAATTCAAATATGACAATTAAAACAAATGATTGGATACTTTTTCCAAGATATTTAAGTTTTTACATTTTACGTCCATTTATATTGTGTACATAGTAGACTTCTAATCATAAATTGTAAACCTAGGTCTTTTCATGTGTTTATGGTTGCTTTACATGATAATATTTCACCTGTCCTGTTTATGTCACACTTTAAAAAACAGCAAAAGGGTTATATAAATAAAACAAATATTGAAACAAAAGTCAAAAAACTATTAGGTATATATATATAAGTACATAGTTTAGTCCTTATTCAGTGTCTACTCGGCGCTTCTTGGTTTGTCTCTTGTATTCATTAAATGGAGCATCTCTTGTCACTGTCCAGCAAAAGTCTGCAAGAATTGATGGGCTCTAATTGCCCTGATAGCGTTTCTCCATTGTTGCAATGTCCTGGTGAAATCGCTCGCCGTGCTCGTCGCTCGCTGCACCGCAGTTCGGTGGAAAAAATTCTAGATGAGAGTGCAAACAATGTATCTTTAGTGATATGTTGCAACCAAGGCTTTTGTATGCCTTAAGGAGGTTTTCCACCAACTCCCTGTAGTTGTCTGCCTTGTTGTTTCCGAGCAAATTTGTTTTCAGTAACTGGAAGGCTTTCCATGACGTCTTTTCTTTGCCACGCAGTGCACGGCGAAATGCATCATCTCCAAGAAGTTCATGAATTTGAGGACCAACAAAGACTCCTTCCTTTATCTTAGCTTCACTTAACCTTGGAAATTTCACAACGGAGGTACTTGAAAGCTGTTTGTGTTTTGTCCATGGCCTTGACAAAATTCTTCATCAGACTCAGCTTGATGTGCAAGGGTGGTAACAAAATATTCCTTGATTCAACAAGTGGTGGATGCTGAACACTTTTCATCCCAGGCTCCAATGACTGTCGGAGTGGCCAATCTCTCTTGATGTAGTGGGAATCTCTCGCACGACTATCCCATTCGCAGAAAGAACAGCAGTACTTTGTGTATCCAGTCTGCAGACCAAGCAAGAGAGCAAGAACCTTTAAATCGCCACACAGCTGCCACTGATGTTGATCATAGTTTATGCACCTCAAAAGTTGTTTCATGTTTTCATAGGTTTCCGTCATATTAACTGCATGACCAACTGGAATTGATGGCAAAACACTGCCATTATGCAGCTAAACAGCTCGTCTTCGATGAATCAGTGAATAGCCTCCACTCATCTGGGTCATGAACGATGTTGAGGGCTGCCATCACACCATCGATGTTGTTGCAGGCAACAAGAAGAATGGGACAAGATACTTTTGATGGTCACGGAACATGGAAATCCTAACATCACCTGCCAGGAGATTCCATTGCTGTAGTCTGGAGCCTAACAGCTCTGCCTTACTCTTGGGTAGTTCCAAATCCCTGACAAGGTCATTCAGTTCACCTTGTGTTATGAGGTGTGGTTCAGAGGAGGACAATGGGAGAAAATATGAGTCATGTGACATTGATGGTTCAGGAGTAGAAGTTTCATTCTCTTCATCTTCCTCGTCTGATTCAAGTGAGAATGATTCCGGTGCATCAGGAACCGGCAGTCCTTCTCCGTGGGGTACTGGGCGTATAGCTGATGGAATGTTTGGATAATGCACAGTCCACTTTTTCTTCTTTGACACACCTTTCCCAACTGGAGGCACCATGCAGAAGTAACAATTGCTGATATGATCTGTTGGCTCTCTCCAAATCATTGTCACTGCAAAAGGCACAGATTTCCTTTTCCTGTTCCACCACTGGCGAAGATTTGTTGCACAAGTGTTGCAACATATGTGTGTGGCCCACATCTTGTCCTGATCTCCAATTTTGCAGCCAAAATAAAGGTGATAAGCTTTCTTAACCATAGTGGTTGTACTGCGCTTTTGTGATGCAAAAGTCACTTTACTACAAACATAGCAGAAGTTATCTGCATTGTTCACACAAGTACGAGGCATCTCTGCTCACTTTGGCTAAACAGAAATGTGTATCTTTGCAAAATCAAACACTGACAAATAAGAGAGCACGACACTGTAAGATTTGTAGAGCTGATATAGGGCAATTTCTTTAGCAGAGTGATGTAAGCTTAGTTATGATTGCATCATCCATGACTTCTAGGAATAGCATGATGCAATTCATATCATGAATGACGCAATATCAGCTTCAGATTGCATCATTCATTGTTTTGCTTAAAAAGCAAGTACTGTCCAAACCCAGTCATAGATTTATTCATAGATCCAGTCAAAGATGCATTTTAGTCATTTCTGATTTAAATTGAGATCCCTTCCCTTTATACCTCACTTATCGTCCGCCATTCCCAAGTCAAGGGTCGTATATACTGACCCAGTATCAGATCTTTAAAACTAGAGCCAATCAACAAGTTTAAACATCATTTTCGTTCGCAGTGACTCAGAATTAGTAAAGTTGGACAACATTTATTGCGGAAGCATTTTGGCTGCAGACCAGTGTTATTATCGAGACATTAAACAGTTTTCTGTCACACTTTTAAGATTTTAACCTTTTGCTGTGTACAGTAGCACTAGTCTTCCTGAATGCAATGACTACCCACTATTACTGCCGCAACGTTATATTAGCCCCTGTTGTCGATTTTCAATGATCTAGACTATTTCAGCTTTTAAGTTCAAAGACAACTCAAAGCTATTAAACACGGTCCTCTAGGTTGTCATCCTAATGGATTGTGCTAAACACGCTAACGTGTGCTGATGATTAACGATTCTCTTTATAGCTTTATTTTGAAAAGTATAGTGGTCCTTAATTATTACTGACATTAATTTATATTTATTTATTTTGAGATGAATACCCTGCAACAACTGTTTTGTACTAAAAGTTTCTACCAGTACATGGTCAAGAGGATAATGCCAAACCCAACTTTCCACGAGATTTCCTCTCGATATCAAAGTTTAAGGTACTGAGACACATTTTATAAGTGTTCTAGCGAAAAACCCGCCTTCGTTTTACGAAAGAACACCAAAGAAAATTACAAACACCACTTGGTAAAGTTACACGATAGAGTCGGTTTTTGGTATTATTCTATATCAAAAGTTAATATGCAATATTATTTCCTTGAAAAAGTTATATACCACAGTCGGGCACTACAATCGCTCACACGTACAGAGCGGACCACAATGGGAGCGAGTGTAGGCCACCGGAGTGCGAGCGAATATAAGGCACCACAATGGGAGCGAGTGTAGTCTGGTGATGGCGGTACATGTTATTTTGGGAGGGTCATAGAAGACGTCATGTACAGGCGAGCAGTGGTTGTAGACAGATCAAGCTCACTCTGAGTTGTGCTGGTTACAGACCACACGTGCAGAGGGCACAACAATGGGAGGGAGTTTAGTTTGGTGATGGCAGTGAATGGTGTCTTAGGAAATTCATGAACCACGCTCACGTTGTGTTGTGCTGGTTACAACTGGAAGTGAGAGTTTCTAATGACACAGGCATACGGCTTTTAATTTGAAGACTTCCTTAATATTGTGTAGGAATAAACCCATTATCATGTCAAATATGGTGTTTCACTTTTTTTCAAAATAAACTTCGCATAGGGTAAAGTGTAGTACATATATCCATACAAGTAGCAATATTTTCAAAATTATCAATGGTTAAAGCTGTGTTTCACTCTTGAGTTTCACAAAAAAGCTACATGATTCGTAGTATTCCTATTTGAAAATAATGAGATTATGTCGAACGGTGTCTACATTGTTAAAATATTTGTATTGGCAGATTGTAATTGCTGTGAGGTTCAGAGTAGTCTCGCAATGCTGACCACGTTTATCATCATCTAAATTTGGTCAGAGTCATCATTGTATTTTTGAAAATGAACGACTGTATGGAGCAAAGAAGTAGTGACAAAAAGGTAATATGATCTCAAGTTCAAAATGGTAACAATACAAGCATAGAAACAGTAGCCACGATCATTTGACGCATCACAACGATTTAAGTTGATTGAGAAGCGAGCTGAACAGCCGTAACCAATGCAGTCAAGCTAACCTACTATCCTTATTTATAGTTTTATCCGTAACCCTTCGAGAGATTTGTATCCCTATCTAGATTTGACGAAATAAAAGCACCATGTCACTAAAAATTGAATGATATTGATTCACGTTTTACAAATATTTTAGATTTTGAAATGAAAGTTTCGTATATCTATGCAAATATTATCGTATCCGTTTTCATTTGAAGTGATAAGCTTTCATGATGATATTCCGGCAATATTATATTGGAAAAAGATACACATTTCCTTTGTTATCATAAGTTTCGTCTAAATGTGTATTGAGATGTAGATAATTCTATATTTGAGAAGGTTTAACAGGTCAGAGGAAACCCATTTTGCAATGTGGCCGCTTAGAGATGTATCAAACACATTTCGGTTACATGGATCTTTTTGCATTGCCATTTGTTAAAATTTTAAATTGAATTTGTTGAGAATTATGACCCTATACCAGCCCACATTCTGGAACATAATACACCATAGATTAAATATACATAACACCGTGCTTGTAACAAAGATATGTAAGAAACTATTCAACCCAATCAGGCCTAATTGGATTGTTTATTCCTTGCAAGAGATATAAAATTTTATTAGCTTCTTGTGACTTTGGCATAATTGTTAAGGAAGAAGGCAATACTTGGTACTTACAAATTTCCAATACTGAATGAGACACTGGACTAAATTTTACACACGTGTCTTCTCAGTTTTCCAAGGCCTGATGACCTTTATCCAGTTTCAGAGTCAAAGCGATGCATTATGCACGGGGGAAGGGGGGGGGGGTAGCGTGCGCTACAAAAATTACCGCTGTCCTGATATCGTATTTTTGTGGGGGGTTTTAATCACTGAAGTTACAAAGCAGTCAAGATAAAAGCTAAGTGAATAACCTCTTCAAACAGAGGAATAAAGACTATTGAGATCAGTTAATACCTACCATAAGATGTTGATAATAATATTATGGATTATTTTTGGACAAAAATGTCGGATGCATGGGATGATTACAACCTGTTGGCTAATTTATCAATCAGGAATTATAAATTCTAGAGTGACGTGGAATATTGCAGACATATACAGAAATGACACACAGTAGTTTCACCCAGTTTTGACAAAGTTTAATATAAATACAGCAATAATGTAAAATGTTTGAAAGACTAGAGAAAACATGCAACTAGATCATTTAACGCTGAATATTAAAATTTACTCCTTAACAATGTCAAATGAAAAAGAAAACACACATGGCATTGCATTGAATAATGGTTAATGTGAAACTACAAAATTCGCCAATTATAAAATACGATAATATACAAAAGGTGTTATTGACCTATGGAACTCATCGTGTGAAACAAACTGCATAATGTATGAACAGAAACATCACTATTACTTGTATACTACTAAAAGACAAGTTTAGTTTGCATCTTAAGCTGTTGACACTCCACTTATATACAGTTCAGATATCACGACAGATACAGAAGGTAAAAACATTCTTCGGATATTTCATTAGCAGCCTTGGACTTTTAGTACTTGGGGATATTTAACAATTAAGACTCGTGAACATGCATCTGTTGCCAACATCCGTGGCTACACGAGAATGTGGATTTTAACCTTGCTTTGAAAGATATTATATCATCTGCTTTACTGTATGCAAAAAGGAAAACATTTTAAAAACAGCAGAAAGATTATTATCCTTGCTCTCGTATACCATACAATGTGTTCCAAGAAAAGAGAATACTACGCAGACACAAGAATATTACTAGAATAAAGCACAGACACCTAAATACTACGGACAAAAGAAAACTAAAGGGTCGCTAAAGGTTATTGTAAGTTTAATGTAATATAAATATTAAAATTGAAGTCAGTCCTTTACCGCATTATGCAGACCTTTTTCAATTTCAAATCATCATATATACAATAAAATATTAAAACAGTGACTTCGTAACGTCATATTATATATAAATTACTTTACAAAGAAAATACTGGAAAATATGTGTAATCATCAAAATATCACATGGAGTTTAGTTCATACGAATTAAGGATGAATTACTAAAAGTGCAAATACAAATTATTGTGTCATGGTTTTATAATATCTAGGCTGCATCCCATTCAAAACCTTATCAAACAGAAAACAAAATGATTAATTTCATTACGTCTTAACACAAGGACCTCCATCTACAAACAAAAAATACAAGAAGTTAACAGGTCGCTATGCCACATGGATCTTACCTCTTATAAAAGTTGAGAAAAAAAAGAAACAGAGAAGTAAATGTGTATAGAAAATGATTTTGAATATCATAACGCGCAAATCAAGAATCTCTTCTTGTCGAGACCCACATTTATTTACCTAGAAATTAAAACATTTAACATTGAACGCAATCTTTAAACTTGTATCTTAACCTAGCTTATTAACTGAGGTACGGACGGACACACATACGTACGCCAGAGTGATCATTGGTTTGAGTTTCCGTCAAAGGGTCTCCACAAAATCCATGCCGTATAAAACTCATCAAAACAAAAATGTAACAAAAGTAAATATCATGCTCAGGTTAACTTCATATACAAAATATCTGAATATTACTAGTATCACCCGTATATCACATGGATCTTAATACATGCTACTATAAAAAAGCAAAACTAAAATAACCATGTGTATAGAAAATGTAAGGGTTATTATTCTATCATATCCCGTTTAACCTTATAATAAATCATGCCACGCAGGCGGTATCAAATAATGAACAACAAGATCTTTCAGTTCATTACATCATATTACATAAACTTTGACTTATCCATAAAAACTCGTCAGAATATATACAAACACACACACACACACACACATATATATATATATATATATATATATATATATATATATATATATATATATAGTCACCTGGAACGCAACTTGTTTATCACTGTACATAGATCTTTCGTTACGATTAAGAACAAATAAAATAATTAATTACGTCGCCTTTAACATGAATATTACCTCAAACAAGTGGAAAGGATCAATCAAAGATTTCAAGATAAAGTGACTTGACGTATGGAGAAACAAAACACATCCAATCTGAAGACAGACAAACATACATTCAGATAAATGCACATGCCATTTATAAAGCCTCGCCCTTAGTGCTTAAAGAAGGGATTCGTAACGGGGGAGAAAATATCTAATTTTCTTGATGTTGCCAATTTTAGTCAATACGGCTTCTTTGCTACGGCTGGAATCAATTGAAAGGTTAATTAACGCGTTCGCTCTCCTCACAATATTTCTAAAGCAGAAAACGACTCTTATTAGAATATATTTTAAGCCTTTGATGTGAATATCAATTCAGCAGGTCAAGTATTTATTAACACAGTAAAATCTGTCCAAAGATATGTTTGCGAACTTTATTTCCCTGGAACATTTGCCGAAAGTGTTCCCCAACGACAAGATCAGCGAAGCTTTTTTTGCATTCCGCTAATACTGGGTCTTTTTCGGAAGTTGCCGTTCTAAACACATTTTTCCTGAGAAGTTTTCAGTCCGATTACAAAGAAGTTACCATCCAAAAAACCAGCGCAGTACGTATTTATGGTACTTTTAATAATGCACAAGAATTGCACACAGACTTGAGATAGATATATCACGTTCACTATACTTTACGAAATACGATAATTTGAACAGAAATTAAGAATGGTAGTCCCAACACATCGCAACACAAAAAATTGTTTGGTGGTAAGGCATTTGTGACATATGATTGATCAAAAGATATTTTTTCCTTATGAACATCATCATAAGATGATTTGTTTTCGATACATCTATCTATAAAGGATTATGCAACAAGAAAATATACTTTGTTAAGCTTATTCCACAATACCTTTATCATAACACGTATATATACAGTGCTGTACATAATCAATTTCAACCAGGCATACAAGTGGCATGTTAGGTTACACGTTAATACCAATGATCAGTTGCGCGTAGATATATATAAATGTAGTCTTCATGTAAATGTAAACATGAGCATTGGGGGAGGGGTTGCGGGACTGTATCATGGCAACTAGGCAAGTTAAGCTGGTGAGAGTTTTATAATTGGCAAATGAGTTGCGAAAATCTTGTTCGACATCAACCTGTCTCCACTGAGCTTTGTTATTCCATGCATATTTGGTAGTTGTGTATAGACGTTTCAAAATGCCGAAACATAATCAGTTGAGTACAAGTTCGCAGGCAATGACCAAAAATCATAATGATAATATTAATAATAGCTGCTCGAACAGGGCAGTGCGTACTTTGCATTTGTAACTTGTCAGACCCATTTCCTTCGATAGATCAGTCCTAGAATAAAAACCACATAAAATGCGTTGGCGAGAGATAGATTTCCTCATGGCAAGTTCATTTGAATGTTAAGACAGTAATTTGAGATGCATAAAGACGTCTCTATATCAAGATACAGTTACAATATAGATACAGGTATTAAGTTCGCCCCATATTGTGAATTTTACAGAGATGGTCTCCAACTCCAATAAGATAGCGAAGTCAAAGTAGTTGTGTGTACTGTCTGCATTCAGCCTTGCGTGGATTCCTCAATGTTGAGTTAAGGTATGAAAGGCATAATTGATGTTGATACTTAAATCAGTTCTACACTGCAAGTATCTGTTAGTAAAAATAAAACATAAAACCTAGTATTTTCTTCGTTTTAACTTCAACATCTCGTTTGCTTTATAATCAAATAGTACAAACGCATTGACGGGATCCAGAGGAAGTCATTGTCGGATTGCTCATTTTAAATGCGAAGTGGGTAACAACCGAGTTAACCTGAATGATTATAAAATGAAGAAAATATGAATTGGCCCGGAATGTCTTATCCCGCTAAGGATCCTCGCACCCCATTAAATCTGCTTATGCAAACGTCACGATGGGAAGCTCAGGTGCATATTGCATATAGGGGTCATTGACGTAAGGACAAACGGATACGTGCTCCTGTACTTTACTCTGAAGAATTGCCAGTTCTCTCCTTAGCTCTCGTAACTGATTTCTCAAAGATGTATTGTCCGACTCGAGTTTCTGTGTTTGCTGAAATAAAGGGGGTATGTATATATATATATATATATATATATATATATATATACATACATATATATATATATATATATATATATATATATATATATATATATATATATCAACATCATCCCAATCATCATCATCATTGCTCTATCACTATAGCTACCACACACGCACAGACACATTCACACACATCAGGATTCTGATATTTTAGCTACTAGCATTTCTCGGACATCAATAAAAGAAATTATATTTACTTATGAGTCAGTTTTCATTATACTTTTATTCGCTCTTTAATATTCATTTGGGTCAATTTCGCAAAATTTACTCCAATACAATAATTTTCCAATGCTCTATAATACAGGGGACATATATATATATATATATATATATATATATATATATATATATATATATATATATATATATATATATATATATATAAACATTATCACAATGATCATAATCATTACTCTATCTCTATCTCTCCCATACACGCACATACACATTCACACACATCAGGATTCTGATATTTTTGATATTTTGGCTACTTGTATTCCCCGACATCAATAAAAGAGATGATCTTCACTTACGAGTCAGTTTTCATTATATTTATTCGCTCTTCAATATTCATGTGGGTTAATTTCACCAAATTTGCTCCAATACAATAATTTTACAATGTTCGGGTAATTTTGAATTGCTCATTCTAAAACATTTGTGCACGTTTCAAACTTGCATTTCAAACACTTTTGTACAGTGAAAAGTCTCTTCTTAATGCTGAGCTTTGTTTCGTCCTTTTAAGTCGGCGTACAGGTTTCAGAAAATCATTCTCTTAAAACTGTGGATCCTGCTCAAATTCAAGTTTATGTTACCTGCTTTTGTTTTCCCTTATGTCTACTACAGATTATATAACATAAATTCCTAGTCCTCCCCTACCTGTTTTCCTTTTAAGTGCAATAGCTTACCTTCTGCAGCTTTGTTTCTATGGTATTCTGCTTTTCACGGAATCTTCTTGCCGCCATTCTGTTCTGTTTTCGTCTCCTTTCCACCTTCTCCTTTTCTACGGCTGTCAACTAATAATAATAATAATAATAGTAATAATCATAACAACTATTCGAATATTATATTTCCATCCGAAAACATTGCTTGTGATAAGTTGTTACTCAAACTCTTCAATTAAATGGTATCTCTAAACTAATGTTGAAAACTCTTACAAATATGGAGAAAATTGAAATTGGACCCATACCCCCGACAAAAGTTAAAAGCCCAACTGTGTGATTGTGTCAGAATATATCTAGCGTACACGTGCTGTAAATTAATCTAAGCTGAAGCTACAAGCACAGTGTATTTTAGAAATGCGGATATTTTTGAAAATTGATAGTTGGGTTTTTCAGAGAACTATATTAGAGGGTGTATAAAAAGGTAAGAGATGATCTCTTCACATAGTTTAAATGTTTAAACTAGAAATTGGTATCGAAAAATGAAACTGTCATTAAATGTACAATGCAGTGATTACATTGTAGCTAAATGCTGAAAGGAAATTTTAAAAATTCCATCAAAGAATTTACAATATCAGAATATCAAAATCAGAATAATAATTCTGATATTGACACTGTACAAAAGTTAAGATACCTCAGCTTTTGGCTTTTCAGTAAATTCAATCATCAGTTCTTCCTTTCCCTCCGCCATCCTTCGAAACTGAATTCTGTTTTTTAATTCCTCCTTGATTATTGGCATCATATCGTTGCTATCTATCGCCTTCACTGATGTGAGACTTAGATTGGGGTCAATAGTACTGAACCCCGTAAACACGGGGAATTCGTGCAATATTAAGGGCAGTGCACTTGCTACCGATGCTTCGCTATCAATCACACTGTCCATATAAAGAGTCTTGCTGACAGCGGAATTAGTTCTTTCGTACATGGTTCAGGCTGAAATAAATAAATAAATATTATATATGTCAATCCTTCCTTAAATCAACCAATTAGTTAATAATAATAATATTCATAATCATAATAATAATAATATATTGTTATTATCATTATAATAACAATAGTTTTATTGCTTTACCCTTTCGTTGCTTTCCTCCTTTTTCACATTTGCCATTGTTTTTTCTCTCACATCTCCCCCGCCCCTTTATATACCTGTGCAAAAAACACTCTTTATTTCGAGTTTATTATCTTCTATGGAAACTGCATTAATGTTGATTCACGTGTATATATTTTAACTCACAATATTGTTTATAGGTATTTAAAAATTATTTTTAAAATATACATTATTTGGGACGGAACCATAACTTTGAGATGGGACCTCATCAGCAGCTAAGGGTTCCAAATATAATGAAACTAACGGCAGAGAGCAAAAAGTATTTTTTTCTCAGCATGGGGGACCTTGGATCCAGCTCGTTTCACAGGTGCTTTAAACAATAATATTTAATACAGTCGTACAGCATTATGAATATTATGGTATATTTATGGTATGTACATAGTGTATACTTTCAATCTTTGTAGCTGTCTGTCTGTCTGTCTCTATCTGTGCTTTTTGTCTCTAAACGCTCTGCTGCTTGATAGATCTCAGACTTCTATTATTGTCACATTCGTCTTTTTTCTTTTCTAATTGCTAAACAATGTCATTTATTTGGGGCTTGTTTCGTAAGGTCTCAAACTATTAAGAAATGATAAAGGTACATATACTTCAATGGACAAAGTGATTTGTCGGAGGAATTTTATGTTGTAATAGTCTTGTCTGTTTTACCTGTCTATATAGACCGATTGAAGAACTATAGTCAGCGAATTTCAACAGGTATATTTGTATGTATTCTTCATTTTTGTATAATTATGTAAGTTGTCTTTATTTAATTGTTTAATATCTCTGTACTTGGAGAATTGTTAAAAGATTAGATACATACCATATTATTGGGTATGTATTTAATAATGCGGCTGTTATCGACGAGTTACTTGTTTATTGACAGGTATCATAGTAAATTTGCTGTTACAAGAGTGTCAAAAGATACAACTCGTGTGTGTCAATACCATGAATATATAGCATACTTTAGTGAATTTACCAAAGAAGGGATCGCCATGGTATAAAACACCCATAGCTTCTCTCTAAACCCGTTTTAACTTAAGCTGATTGTTTATATTTCCTTTTCACAAATTGATTTTATCTGATTTATTCTGTTTTCATAATGTACATTTCAAAAAGACTGTGTTTAAGCAGACTTGTCTTCCAGACTCTCTAGCTAGGAGAGACATTTATAAATCAAGTGTAAAGCCGTGAACTCTAATATATATATATATATATATATATATATATATATATATATATATATATATATATAAATCAAGTGTAAAGATCTGAACTCTAATATATATATATATATATATATATATATATATATATATATATATATATATATATATATATATATATATATACATACATAATGATTCAAGTTGGAAAATGGTGGAAGGAAGTTAGCTTCCCTCCGTTTCGAACCAAAACATGTTCTTCAACTGGACACAATACAATACATACACAGAGATAAACACAGTGGCAAGGGTAGAACAATATTTATCACATACAAGCTGAATTCGAGGCCAATCGATAGCTTGAAAATTATTGATCCATTAGACAGACTTAACATTTCTGTTTTGTAGTATAGTCTTTCATTTACGTCTGCAATGTTTACTTTTATTCTTATTTGTACTAAGTGTGCCTATTTATGTGGCTATGATTTTAACAATATTTTCAATAATGACCTAGTGCATCTGCCGAGCGCAGTGCTACTTAAAAATACACACTCTGCGACACCTCTTATACCGAAAATAAAACACAACCTTCTTTGAATATTGTAGATTTAAAATATAAATTTCTTACGTATCGAATGTAGAACAACTCCAGTATTGTTTTACTGAAGATGTTACACAATGCTACAATTAAGGTGACGATATTGGTGGTATCACACCATTTCAAGAAAGAATCACACAGACAGAGAGAAATTACAGGCTTTGACAAGTACAAATTAAAATAGTATTTGATATTCCGCACTTCGTCACAGCTAGCAACTTGTCCTTGACCGTGTAAATAAACACATTGATTATACCTGCCTTTCTGTATGTCTTCACTTTGTTAAGAACTGATAATCTTATCTGTCACAATTATTTGGAAACTAAAGCTCGACAGATGTCTCTCAATAAATAAATAAACAAATGATCCGACGTAGATAAATGGTCCTTATTAAGAAAAGAAAATACTCTGTCCAGGTATGTATAACTGACATACTTTCTTCTGTACATTATTGTCAGCCCAAGTATATATAACTGACCAAACTTACATCGGTAAATTATTACAAATACACTTATTCATGAAAGTGTTTACGTCATACGAGTTAGAAAATGACTAAGTTCTCTGTATTAAACCGGAATTTAATCTGATTATTTTCAGGTCGAAATAATATTGATCATTCACAATCATCTCTGTTTTTTCTGCTTAGTCACGCTAGCTTTATTGTTGTTTTATTGGGCGGGAAAGAAAATAATCAACTCATCATTTCCGGTATTATAAATCATTTCTAATCCCCTCTCATCACCATTAGATTGTTTCGCATGTTTTAAGTGCAACTTGCTATTCCGTTTAATTACCAACTTACTACATTAGTCATTTTATTATTCGTTACACTTTATTACTAGACAGAACCAGAACTATATATGCAACTAATATATCATTCACTCGATTTTTATCGCGGTCTTATTTTACTATTTGTTCCAATTGATGTGATGCAAATATATGATTATTGATTTAACGATTCGAATATTTGAAATCAGTTTTCATTTATTGCGACCAAACAAATCTTATAATGTTTACAATGTCGAAGTTTATTAAAATTCTTGCGAGTTTGAAGAAAGAACGAAATACAGTAAGAAAGAATAACGCTCAACAAACTGATCAACCATTTAACCAAACAACAAGCAAATCAATCAATCAGTCATTCAATAAATCAATCAATCAGTCATCAAATAAATCAATCAATGAATCATTGTATGAAATACTGATAGTTTAACAAGCATATTATCCTAAAATAGTTTAGTTGGCAATAGTTACTCCGGTACTTTTACAATGCATTGGTCTTTTTGTTACAACTCTAGGTCTTAAAAATATGTAACAGGAAGAAACCAACAATGTAAGTAAAATTAGCGAACAATTTATTTCGAGACAATTAAAGTGAAAATTCAAAAGACACTTACAATTTGTGAGTTAAATTCCAAATAATCCTAAATGTCCTAATCACAAGTCCAAAATAATTGAATGTTCCGAATGAATTGAAATAGCCTTGAATGTAATGATGCACCACAAATATGTATTCCAGAATGTATTTGAATGAGTTCACATAAATCCCAAATTCATGTATTAATCCAAAAATGAGTGAGCACTTTAGAATTTCAAATGAATATTGTAAATAAGTAATTCCTCTCAAAATATATCTGATTTCAACAACACATCTAAACTAGATTCCTTACAGACCGACCTTTAAGAACCGAAATTATAGAATCGGAATGAATTGCTTACATGACATATGTCACATCAAAGTATGAGTAATTCTATTGGGAAACATACTGGCCTAATGACATATGTCACAAAAGTCTAATTGCAAAATGAATATGAAAATACTATGTAAACAGCTGGACAAAAGTTAAATATGTATTTTAAATGTATTTTTAAATAAACATTCAACTCACAATCATAGACAAAAGTTAAGTATATAAACATCATACGTAACTTTTTGAAGATCGTTACATGAAGAAAATACGCATTGCACGATTAAAAATACAATATGGACTCTGCGGAAATCGCTGTTATCATGTTGAGACAATTCAACGTTGCAACCCATGTCAATAATAGAATGTTCCCTACTGACAGCCTCATGAAAGTTGCCTATTATTTAGAGTGGATACCATCTGACTGTTTTGATTGGTTTATACAAATATAAAAGCGGACTTACTAGTAACTGTCAGTACCAATATTATAATTTGTATCACATTAGTCATTTTATTATTCATTCACGACAATCGTATAAGTGGAGAAAGCTCAATACGGAAAGTCGTTATTTCATTTTCTCAGGTCAGTTTGAGTCATTTCAATACTTATATTTTGGTAAAGATGCACAGAGGTAGTACAAAAGATGGAAATGCATAGTTCTAACAATGGGTATAATATTGTTTTCCATAGTGCAACAATTGTGAAGTGTCAGTGAAGTGTAGTTTTGTCTTTGTATATAAGTAAATGTTTAATATTATTTGATAAGTACATCTCACGGCCGATCATCATCAAACAGTTAGATCATAGTTGTGTGCATTTCCTAGATTGGGTATTGGTCTTCCCCTTATTTTATATTCAGTAGCTATTGTCCTTACCCTATATTTAGATCCTCAACCTGCTTCCCCCACCCTTTTCCCCTCTGCCTTTTCACGAAATGATAGAGTTACTCGAGTATATACTAACTGAAGCCATGGAAGCAGAAGAAATAGTTTGCAAAGAAAGGCAAACTGCTCACTTTCAAAAATTATACAAAACAATGCACCTTTAAACATCGAAGCGTTTGTAGACGCTCTTTACGTACTTTGACAAAGCACAAGTTAAAAAACTCAAAAAATAGTGATTTTACTGTGGAAAGAAATAGGTCATCTTAAGCAATCCATGAAAATAAGTAGCGACAAGAACGTCATTTTTCTCCAAGCGACGAAAATGAATTTCCATGAAAATGAATGAATTATCATCATAAAGTAGCCGTACTTAATTGCGTACCTCCCTACAGTACACAGGCTGATAAGAAATTGTCACTCTAAGTAATTTAATTTAAAAACCACGGGGTAGACATCATTATTATAATTTTAAAACAAGACAAGACAAAAAACAAGACAAGTTTATACTAAACTGGATATTTTGCAATAATTGATATATATGGTCTAAAAATTTATTAAAACTATACGGACCTAATGGTAATCGATGGAAAATAATTAACTGCGATCTGTATGATGTATCTGGTTTCCACGCGTACACTGGCAAACAGGTAGGTTAGCACGTGTGTAAATAGAGCACTATCGCATGTTCTGTAGGTCTGATGAGTAGATCGTCTCTTAAACATGTGATGTTGTGGTCAAAACCTTTTATTTAGTCTTGAGATACTTTAGCCTTTAATTAAAAAAGCCTAGGTCGAAGTTGTTTGACAATTTCCATCAACAAATATTATAGCAAACATTTCAAAATGCGAAGTGAGTACAAACTAGATCTTTTATTCTTTGATAACAGACAAAAAAGGCAACGAGAAGAGTATCAACTAGTTATCGGAAGTGCTATTAAATATACACAAAATTATTTTCCATTATGTTGAGAATCGATTTCAAATACTAGGTGAAATCATTACACAGTTTTTGACGAATTTCCTATGATTTTGATGCCTATAATCAGAGAAATTACTTTTGTGTCTGAAGAATTAGAATATGCCAATATAGGTTAGGACCTTGTTTACGGAAGGCAAAAACATTTGGGTTACTTGGATCTTTTACATAGTCCCTTGTTAAAAGTTTAAATTTAATTCGTTGAGAATGATGACACCAACACTTTCAGGAACGGGATACACATTGAATTCCAACTGTTTGTATATCCGTCAGAAACTATTGAACCCATCCAGAGTAATTAGATATGATTATTCTTGCGGAAGTTTCAATATTTGATTAGCTTCTGGTGGCTTTGACCACATTTTCAAATAAGGAGGCAATACTTGGTGTTTAAAAAAGAAAATCATGTTGTAAGTTATCTTCAATAGTATATGAGCAAACTGGACTAAATTTGAGGTACTTGTATTCCGAGGTTTCAAGACTTGAATAGGGTCTGATGTCAACCATGTGCATTCCTCGCGGGTGTGAGGTGGAGGGTCGTGTGTTACAAAATGAACGGTTGTTGTTTTGTTTTATTTTGTATCAACCTCTGAAGTTACAGAGCAGTGAGGATAAAAGCTAAGTAAATCGCTGAAGGAATAAAAACTTATGGAAATCAGTTAATACCTGCGATATTGATATTATGGACTATGTTTGGACAAGAAAAAAGGCTTGCATAGAATGATTTAAACCGTACAATTACAAATTATTCATTGCAGGATGACGTGGAATCTTGTAGATGTACACAGAAATAACAGGCAAAATAATCTGACCCAGTTCTGAAAATGTTTAATGTAAATACAGCAATAATGTAAAATGGTTTGAAAGACTAGATAAATCATGCAGCTAGACCACATCACGATGAATTTAAGAATGATATGTTTAAAAATGTCAAGTAAAAAATCAACCAAACAAACAAAGCATTGCACTGAGTAATGGTTGAGGTGAAAAGACAAACTGGCGAAATGCCAAATAAAATAATATACAAGAGATATTATCGACCTTTGCATACTACTAAAGGAATTATCAAGGTCCCATTTTAAGCAGCTGAGGCTCCTCTTGCCTACAGTTTAAATATCTCAAGTGAAACAAAATATAATAACATTTTTGGGACAGTTAGTTAGCATCCTTGGAGTTTTATTGCTTGGGCATATCTGACAATCGACATTCGCAAAAGTAGCGCTGCTGTGTTCATCAACAACCGTGACCACGCGAGAGTTTTCAACTTATTTTGAAGCACATGCTACTAATTAATTTATTGTAGAAAAGAATGAAAACGTTATCGTAATAAGTGATGTCACGATACATATAAATTATTTCACAAGCGAAATCCTGCAAAACAATGTTAAATCATCACAATATCACATAAATTTCAGTTCATACGAATGTACGATAAACAATTAAAAGTCGAAAGAAAAGAAATTGTGTCATGGTTTTATAATATTTGGGTACCATGCCAGGCCAACCTTATCAAATAAAAAAGTAAAATGATTAATATCATTACGTATTGACACATATACCTTGATCTACAAATAAAACATACATGAGAAAGAAATACACATTGGAATGTCGCAAGCGCCTTTTCTTCTATAAAGGTTGAAACGAAACAGCGAAGTAAATGACTTTATATAAAATTATAGTTTTGTGCATCGCATATCAACAAGAGAATCTCAATGTCAAGCCCGACTTTTATTTAACTAGAAAATAAAAGAAAAAATCTTTCAACTTAATGTAAAAACTTGTACCATAATCTAGCGCATTGACTGGCGTATGGACGGACACACACACGTGCACCAGAGTGATCAGTATGTTGAGTTTTCATTACCACGATCTTCACAAAATCCATGCCGTATAAAACTCATCAAAGAAAAAAAAAACGTAAGAAAAGTAAAAATCATGCTCAGGCTAGCTTAATGTAACAAGTATCTGAATACAACAATTATCACCCGTATGTTTCATGAGTCTTACCACATGCTAGTACAAAACAGTAATAGTAAAATGAACAAGTGTATTGAATTTGTGAGGTTTATTATTCCATCACATCACGTACACCTTATTAAAACAAATCATGCCACACAGGCGGTATCAAATAATGTTCACTAAACTCTGTCAGTTCATCACGTCATATTACAAAGACTTTGAGTTATCCATATAAACTCGTCGGAATACACACACGCACACACGCACACACACACACACACACACACATATATATATATATATATATATATATATAGTTACGTGGATCTCAAAGTGTTTATCACTTTACATAGATCTTTCGTTACGATCAGGAACATAGAAAACAATTAATAACGTCGCCATTAACATGGATATTAGCTCAAACAAGTGGAAAAGGAACAATACAATATTTCAAGACGAAGTGACTTGACGTTTAGAGAAACAGAACACTTCCAAACTGAAGACAGACAAAGAGACTTTCAGACAGATGCACATACCATTTATAAAGCCTCACGCTTAGTGCTTAAAGAAGGGATTATTACCGGCGGAGATACATATGTAATTTTTTTTATTTTGCAATTTTTCAGTCAATGGGGCTTCTTTGCTACCAGCTAGAGTCAAATGAAAGCTGAATGCACGCGTTCGCTCTGCTTAAAATATTTCTAAGCAGAAACGACCCTAAGGTGAAACTATAAGCACAGTGTATTTCAGAAATGCGGACTCTATATTTTTGAAAATTGATAGCTGAGTTTTCACACTACTATATCAGAAGGTGTAACAAACTGAAAGAGAGGATATGTTTATATAGTTTAAATGTTTAAACCATAAATTGGTGTCGAAAAATGAAACGGTCGTTAAATACCCAATTTACTTTGTAGCTAAATGCTAAAAAGAAAGGAAATATCAAATACAATTCCATCAAAGAATTTACAATATCAGAATATCAAAATCAGAGAAGTAATTATTATATTAACAATGTACAAAAGCTAAGATACCGCAGCGTTTGGCTTTTCGGTAAATTCAATCATCAGTTCTCTTCCTTTCCCTCTGCCATCCTCTTGAACTGAATTCTGTTTTTTAATTCCTCCTTTATTATTGGCATTTTATCGTTGTTTTCTATCGCCTTCACTGCTGCGAGACTTAGACTGGGGCAATAGTACTGAACCCCGTAAACACGGGGAATTCGTGCAATATTAAGGGACGATACTTCGCTGTCAATCCCACTGTCCATATAAAGAGTCACGTTGACAGCGGAATTATAACTTTCGTACATGGTTCAGGCTGAAGGAAATAAATAGATAGTATATATAAATATTATATATGTCAGTCCATCCTTAAATCAATCAATCAATCTGTCAATAATAATAATAATAATAATAATAATACTAATAATAACAATATTATTATTATTATTATTATACCAATAGTTTTATTGCTTTACCCTTTTTTTGCTTTCCTCCTTTTACACATCTCCCGTGCAAAAAACACTCTCTACTTTTAGTTTGTTACTTTTTCAGAAAATTGCATTGATGTTGATTCACATGTATATTTGTTAACTCGCACCATTGTGTATAGGTATTGAAAAACATTTTTGTGGAAAATATACATTATTTTGGACAGAACCATAACTTTGAGATGGAACCTCATCTGCAGTTACGGGCTCGAATAATTTAAACTAACGACTTAAAGAAAGAAACGAATTACTTTTTTGTCAGCACAAGGGGGTCTTGAGTCCATCTCTTCTCACAGGCACCTTAAACAATGCATATTTGTTACATATTTGCAACAGTATGATTATTATGATATATTTATGGTCTTTACATAGTGTATACATTCACTCTCTGTCTCTTTCTGTATGTCTGTCTCTCTCTGTGCGTTTTTCCTAAACGCTCTGCTGCGTGATAAATTTATTACGAATCCTTCGGATTTATTCTTATAAAGTTAAAATCCAGATGAATCAATGTATAAAATGGATCTAATAGGCAAAGACTGTCTTTTATTTGGGACTTTTTTTGTAAGGTCTCACACTACTAAGAAATGGTAAAGATACACAGACTTCAATGGACAAAGTCATTTTTCGTACGAGTTTTATGTTGTAATAGTCGTATCTGTTTTACCTGTCCATATAGATCGTTGGAGAACTATAGTCAGATGTATATTTGTATGTATTCTTCTTTTTTATAATTATGTAAATTCTCTTTATTTAAAATTGTTTAATATCGCTGTACTTGGAGATTTGTTCAAATTTTAAATACATACCATACTATTGCGTATGTATTTAATAATGCATCTGTTAAGATACCTACGAGTTACTTGTGTATTGACAGGTGTCATGGTAAATTTGCTGTTGCAATAATGTCAAAAAATGTAACACGTGTGTGTCAATACCATGAATATATAGCATACTTTAGTGAATTTACCAAAGAAAGGGTCGCCGTGTTATAACGCACCCATAAATTATCTCTAAACCCGTTTTAACTCAAGCTGAACATTACTATTGGAAAAAATTGTTTTTTTTTTAAATATTTATTCTGTTTTCCTAATGTACATTGCAGAAAGACATTTCAAGCAGACTTGTCTTTCAGACTTTCTGCATCTTCTCCAGGTTGTTACGATAGACAGTTATAAATGACGAGTAAAGCCCTGAGGTCTGATATATCTATATATCTATATCTATATATATATATATATATATATATATATATATATATATATATATATATATATATATATATACATATACATACAAGTTTGAAAACGGCTTATTAGCTTTCCTACGTTTCGAGCCAAAGCAAGCTCTTCATCAATAGACAATGAAATACATACACAGACACACACGCACACACAAAGAGTGACAAGTGTAGAACAATATTTAGCACCGAAAAGCTATTCAGAATAATGAAAAGGTCTAAACTGAAGAAAAAGATCAAAATAACAAGAACTAAGTACATGTCTAGAAAGATAAATATACCTCCATTTGCACTCATTCTGGCCTGAAATCGATGTTCAACGGTAGCTCGAAAATTATTGATTCATTAGACAGACTTAACATTTCTGTTTTGTAGTCTAGCCTGTCATTTACGTCTCGAATTTTTACTTTTAGTTTTCTTTGCCCTACGTGTGCCTATTGATATGATTATGATTTTAACAATATTGCCTTAGAGCATCTGCTGAGTGCTGTGCTACTTGAAAGTACACACTCTGCGACACCTCTTATACTGAAAATAAAATGCAACCTTCGTTGAACATTTTAGATTTAAAATGTAAATTTCTTAAGTACAGTATGTAGAACAACTTCAGTATTGTTTTAGTGAAGATGATACACAGTGCTACAATTACGGTGACGATATTGGTGGTGTCACATCATTTCTATAAAGACACACACAGACAGAAAGAAATTTCGGGCTTTGACAGGTACAAATTAAAATAGTATTTGATATTTCGCACTTCATCCCAGCTGCAACTCCTCCTAGTCTGTGAAATAAATACATTGATTATACCTGCATTCCTGGATATTTTCACTTTGTGTAGAACTGATAATGTCATCTATTACAATCATTTGGAAACTAAAGCTCGACAGATGTCTCCGAATAAATAAATAATAAATAAATGAATCAATAAATCAACAAATGATCCGACGTAGATAACTGGTCCTTATTAAGAAAAGAAAATACTCGATCCAAGTATATATATAACTGACCATATTTTCATTGGTAAATTATTACGAATATACCTATTCATGATAGTTATACGTCATGCGAGATAGAAAATGACCAATGACTAAGTTCTCTGTATTGAACCTGAATTAAATCTGACTATTTTCAAGTCAAACGAATATTGTTCACTCACAATCCTCTCTGTTTTATTTTGCTGATTTACGCCAGCTTTTTTGTTGTTGTTTTGTTGCTGAAGGAGGGGGGGGGCGTTATATTCCTCAATTGAAGAGTTCGCATTGATAGAGAAGGATCATCTCATCATTTCCGTAATTATAATTTATTTCTAATCCCCTCTCATCTTTATTCGATTGTTTCGCAGGTTTTCAAACGGACCTAGCTATTTCATTTAATTATCTACTTACTAGATAAGTCATTTTATTATTCATTACACTTTATTGCTCGATAGAACCAGAACTATATATGCAACTAATATGTCATTCACACTACATTTATCGCGGTCCTATTTTACTATTGTTTCCAGTGTATGTGATACAGATATATGATTATTGATCTAACGATTCGAATATTTGAAATCAGTTTTTATTTATTTCGACCAAATAAATCTTATAATGCCGAAGTTTATTACAATTCTTACGAGTTTGAGGAAAGAAAGGAATATGGTAGGAAAGAAAAATGCTGATTGATTTATATAAATATACAAGCTGACGTAGTAGGAAACATCAAAACCAATATTCTACTTTATATCACATTAGTTATGTTATTATTCATTCACGACAATCGTATTAGTGGAGAAAGGTCAATACCGAAAGGCGTCTTTTCATTTTCTCAGGAAAGTTAGGGTCATTTCAATACTCATATCTTTGATAAAGATGTACAGATTTGTACAAAAGACGGAATATATAGTTATATATATATATATATATATATATATATATATATATATATATATATATATATAACATTGTTTTCGATAGTGCAACAAATGTGAAGTGTCAATGAAGTGGAGTTTTTTCTTTGTGTTTACGTAAACGTTTAATACTATTTGATAAGTACATCTCACGGCCGATCATCATCAAACAGCATAGTTTTGTGCATTTCCTAGATTGGGTATTGGTCTTCTCCTTATTCTATATTCAGTAGCTATTGTTGCCACCCTTTATTTAGATCCATATCCTGCCTCTCAAACCCTTTTCCCCTCTCCATTTCTTGTATCACAGCAGAAGGCTGTGCGTGATACATTCATGCCCTCTGTTAAATCCCTAATAACAATGCGTTAGAATAAATCTTAGCCAGTATGTATTAAGAATATGTTAACTTTATCAGTGGAGAGAGAGAGAGAGAGAGAGAGAGAGAGAGAGAGAGAGAGAGAGAGAGAGAGAGAGGGAGAGAGAGAGACGGGGGATAAGCAAATATTATAAGCAAGAATATATTCAAAAATGAAGTCCAGCTCCTGTTAATCGGTGAAATACTCTATATACAAACAACTCAAATAACAGTCAGTATTAATTCTATTGCATGAATATATTGGACAATCTCGTTGCATGTTATTATGCCAATGAGAAAATATGCATTGTAGATAATGAGGAGATTGCGCAGTTTATCTACCTTGACAGTTTTGCCTGCAGTTAAATATATGCCACTTGTCACGTTCAACACTCTTTTTAAGAGCTTCAAATGTAAATGTAAAAATTATTAGTTTTCCTGTTATATATGTTGCAAGAAAAAAAAAACGGGTGATTTTCTTTCTTTAGTTCTCCATTTTTTCTATTCCAATCTGTATCAATGCCAAATATTTTTTGTAACTCTGAGCTAATTTGTATTTCCAGTTTAGTTTTACCCAGCTGTGTTGTAGACCACCTGAAATACCACCTATCAGATTTACAAAAACCTTTGACCTTATTTGTTTCAATTGCCCTGAATTTATGTTGAGTTGAAATAGCTATTGTATTCCTTTTTAAGTATGACCTGGTTTCTTTTGAACTTCCTGACAAAGTTTGCTTTTCTTGGAAAATAGTAATGTCTCATATCTATCCAACAATCTATCTATTTATCAAATCAGGAATAGTCGTTAAAAGTTTAATTTCCCCCCCCCACACCCCCCCCCCCCCCCCCCCCGGTTACCGACATCAAATTAAATCCGCCTCGAAAAGATTCTCTGGAGATAAAGTGATAAGTAAGTTAAACAGTGTCGCCTTTATTAAATTGTATCCCTACGAAACTGGTAATTTACTAAAAAACTATGAACTTCAATATATCTGAGTTCACAATATATATTTTATATTGTGCACTCATTCTTCCATTATATTCCAACGGGATTGAAAGCCAAATATAGACGCCATGAATTAATTTGTAATTCCAATTTTTGATTTAGTTACTCGCAAATTTGACCACCTGCCAAACGAGTTGTCGAATTTGCAAACAGGTGACCTGTGTTTTAAGGTTTTAATATGTGTATTCAGTTGAAAGGGATGTAGTGTTACTTTGAGCACATGAGCTACTTTTCCTCGGAAAAGCTTAAACACACATAATACACAAGGTAGTGGGGTTTTCTAATATTCTGGTGTATTCTTCCGAGCAATGTTATTTTCTCACTCATGTACTTGTTCTGAAAACAATAAAAACACGAGAGAAAATGGTCCGATAAAATCATTATGTGGGCATCCAAAAACAAGACATGTAACATTTTGTTGCCAAAAAAAGAGCCATACTGTGAGCAGAGATATAGGTAAACGAGTGGAGTAGCAGTGTAGTGACTCACCAATGCATCGTACATCCAGATAGCGATTGTTGCACTACAACCAGATACCCACCTCTAAACGAGGTTTCCGTTGAAGAAACCTGTTTAATTGAGCATGTTTCAAAAAGCTGTTTTCCTAATCTCAAAGCTTTAAGATATTTCGTATTATAGACTTTTGATGCAAATTGATTGCATTTGATGAAATAGGATTTCTGAATAACGAGGCATGACGCTGAATAATAATAATAATAATAATAATAATAATAATAATTTCTGATTGATAAGATGATTGCATCGACGGCGATGATAGTGATTAAAAAAACTATGATATCATTCTGAAATCACACTTATTGTCATACCTATTGCCTAAAATGTATAGTTGAAGTCAATTATCAATTTATTCACATCGAATATTTGTTAAATTTATATGAAATCAGCAAAATGTAAAATCTACAAGGGGAGAATCCTATTTAAGTTTACTATTACATGAATTACCTGACGTACACAGAGTTCTAGTACATGTACTGATTTTGGTTTGTCACTAGAGCGCTGTTGGTACAAGGTACGTTCACTTGTACCATCTGACTCCAAATAATAATCAAGCAGCACACTTATAGAGATTTTTATGATGCCTAGTACATACACTCAGAACAATCGGAACATCTTGGGCCTTTTCCATGAAGTCCAGAAACAAACCTTATATGTATTTCGCCGCCATTGTGAACAATATTCGGAACTACTTTGTTCACATGGCATACTATGGCGGCAGAAGGAGACAAAGTTACAACCGGAATATTCTGCCTTTTCATTTGTGGTACACTCCGCCAAAAGCGATTCACCAAACGCATAACATTTATTTGTATTCCCTCATCTACTTCCAATGTTATTTCTCGACTTGACGGAAATGGCCGAGCGATGTTCCAATCGACACTCAGAAGCGGAGAGAGAGGGAGAGATGGGGGGGCGGGGGCGGGAAGATGTAAAAGTACCCCAAATAAATAAAAAATGTATTAACCCAAAATTATTATTATTATTATTATTATTATTGATAATTTTTATTTATTTAAATTTATTCCACAAGTCGTCTTCGAGCGTGCAGAATCGTTCGCATCAAATACAGGTGAGTCATGCTCAAAAATCACAAATTGATGACCTCACAGAGATTTACCCGTACATGGTTGTACGAAAACGTGTAGCTAAGCTTCGCTAATAAGTTCATGTTCACGTGCACTACCGACAAGATATAATTTGTATTTTTGTAAAAAGAATTTACATATCCACCTACAGACAACATTATTTGTGGACATATGGATGCGACACTCAGTAGATGAAGGACATGGAAAAGTTGTTTATAAATCAAATAAGGTTGTGCAACACATTAATGGAACAGGATGTCATGAAACATCAAAAGATGATTTTTATAAATATAATAAATGACCAGTTAATTACCAAGGATGTACGTTTCTCATATTCCACCAGGCTGGAAATATAGTTCACTGTTTGAACATTGTCATACCTGCATTAGTCATTTTTGAGAGAGAGAGAGAGAGAGAGAGAGAGAGAGAGAGAGAGAGAGAGAGAGAGAGAGAGAGAGAGAGAGAGAGAGAGAGAGAGAAATCAGATCAGTTTATAATGAAATTCTACTATTTATCACAAGTAGAATGATAGTTAGATACACAAATACGGATACATACACACAGAGAGATAAATAGATAAATAGATAGACATGGAGAAAGAATATTATCATACAGGTTAGAGAATTTGTAACTCGCATACACAAATACCCACATATTTTCGACTTAGAATACATTCCAAGCAGGGATGCAACATAGTTGTGGATACAAGCATTCGTGGGTAGGAGACACACACAGAGTAATGAACTCGCATCTAAATACACGATCACTCTGGATTCCTCCGACACAAACTGAATTATATAGGGGGTTACAAATATATAGCAGACTGAATCCTATAGAAGGATGCGTGATAATATTAAATGAAATTATATATGGAGAAATAGTATTGTCATGGAGTTGGTGCCGTAACCTACAAAGCCTGGTTCGAATGTCAGTAGGGAACAAATTAAAAATTATATCACCTGCATGATAATATTCTTTCTTCATAAAAAGTTCACTTCAAATTATCACTCAATGTACTGTACAATCCAGGGATAGCACTTTCCTCTCTGTCTTGTATCTGCTGTCTCTCTCTCATTCTCTCTCTCTCTCTCTCTCTCTCTCTCTCTCTCTCTCTCTCTCTCTATATATATATATATATATATATATATATATATGCACACATTACACAGTCCAATGTTTATCACGTTATTGTCAACTGCATATATGTATGTATGTGCGTATATCTGTATGTATGTATGTGCATTTTGAGAGATAAATGGATGGATGGTTGGATCTTTAACTGTAGAATATGAGTTACAGAGTTATATACCCCTGTTCTGTATTAAACCAGGAAGCGATTTACTGCGTACAGGTATCATTTTTCCTGAGCAATAATGAAACTAGTTGCCAAATCGTCTCCCAGTTTATTTCATCCTTGATTGATTTAGGCAATTGACAGATTCAAGTGCCTTACAAGATATCATCTACCAGGACTTCCTTAGTTCTCGCCTCTCTTACTGGGTTCACAAACTGAAACATTATTGTGTCTCGTTTCAAGTGCCCTTTAACAAAAGCACTATTACAATTACTGATTAGAATAACATCGGATACGATATAAATATTATTTACTTACTTAAATGTACTTTTTCTTTAATTTAACATCTTATCAAAATATAATATATTTAATATTTAAAGTTAAAGTTACCTGTGGTAGAACTAAACGACACATGACGAGTAATGTTACGTAATACTACTACTATCAATAAGATTATTATTATTATTATTTGCAAAGATTTTCCGACAAGCCCGACCACGGATTGGGAGTGGGTAGCTGTTATGGTTGTGTAGGCATCCCCCACCCCCATTTGCGAAAAAACAAACAAACAAAACTAGTAGCTATATCCAAACATTGTGCTATTTCCAGACGAATTACAGCGTTAACAGTCGAATGCGCAATCGAGTAAACATCATACGCGACCATTTACAATCGGAGCGCTACTGTTGTTTTAAGTCCCAGTCAACCAGACTTTTGCGTGACTCGGAATGATCTACACCTAACAAAAGCCTGGTCGAATTCTGTACAATTTATTATTACCGATAAGTGTTGTTCATATTTTTCTTCTGTCCAAAAGAAATACGCTATCTATAACGTAGTCCATCAGCACTACTTGTGCATAAGGAATAAATGTAAACATATTTATAATGTATTTTAGAGGTGGTACAACGTATTGGTACAAAAGAGAGCAATGCATGCTACTTTTATGTACTTAGTGACACAGTCTAAAACAATCAAGATTTTCGTGCAGAAGTGTATTACCAACATATTATATAGTCGGTCCAAAACATAAACAAAAATATGAAAATTGTGCATATTTGTGTGTTAAGCATTTGTGATGAACGCTAACTCGTTTGTATAGACCTTTACCAAGTGGAGACATTTCGGCCTTTTACGTCAAGACAGATAAAACCTAGTATGTATAGGTCGGTTTCTCCCTCCCGAAATCCCATTCAGAAACAAACAACACACAATTCTCGCTGAAAGATGTAGTACGCTAGTATGTCTCCTGAACGTATATGGACTAAATATCAAGTTAATTTAATATATCCAAGCTAAGAAATATATTGTTAACTGAAAGCAGCTTTTGAATATGTTTGTTAATGAATCATTACTTTAGTTTTGATACACACACAGTGACGTAGACTTTTTTCACGTGATCCGGTTAGTTTACACTGGTTTACTGCCAAGATGTTTCCGCAATAAATGTTGTAAAACTTTATTAATTCTGGGTCACTAAGAACGATAATGATGCTTAAAATTGTTGATTGTCTCTAGTTTTAAAGATATTATACTGGGTCAGTATATACGACACTTGACTTGGGAATGGCGGACGAAAAGTGAGTTATAAAGGGACGGGATCTCAATTTAAATCAGAAATGACTAAAATACATCTTTGACTGGATCTAGGAATAAATCTATGCCTGGGTTTGGACAGTACTTGCTTTTAAGCAAAACAATAAAATTGCAATCTGAAGCTGGTATTGCGTCATACATGATATGAATTGCATCATGTTATTCCCAGAAGGCAATCATAACTAAGCTTACATCACTCAACTGAAGAAATACCCTATATCAGCTCTACAAATCATACAGTGTCGTGCTCTCTTATTTGTCAGTGTTTGATTTTGCAAAGAAACACATTGCTGCTTAGTCAAAGTGAGCAGAGATGCCTCGTACTTGTGTGAACAATGCAGATAACTTGTTTGTGGTGAAGTGACTTTTGCATCACAAAAGCGCAGTATGACCACTATGGTTAAGAAAGCTTATCACCTTTATTTTGGCTTCAAAATTGGAGATCAGGACAAGATGTGGGCCCCACACATATGCTGCAACACTTGTGCAACAAATCTTCGCCAGTGGTTGAACAGGAAAAGGAAATATATGCCTTTTGCAGTGCCAATGATTTGGAGAGAGCCAACAGATCATATCAGCAATTATTACTTCTGCATGGTGCCTCCAGTTGGGAAAGGTGTGTCAAAGAAGAAAAAGTGTACTGTGCATTATCCAAACATTCCGTCAGCTATACGCCCAGTACCCCCACGGAGACGGACTTCCGGTTCCTGATGCACCAGAATCATTCTCACTTGAGTCATACGAGGAAGAGGAAGATAAAGAAACTTCTAGTCCAGAACCATCAATGTCACATGACCCATATTTTCTCCCATCCTCCTCCTCTGAACCACACCTCATAACATAAGGTGAACTGAATGACCTTGTCAGGGATTTGGAACTACCCAAGAGTAAGGCAGAGCCGTTGGGCTCCAGCCTACAGCAGTGGAATCTCCTGGCAGGTGATGTTAGGGTTTCTATGTGACTTCTGTGATATACGAAGAGTCTACTAAATATGAATGAATCAGATAATATAATGTTCTAATCGTACTCCGTCAAAAGCGTGAGTGAGTTTAGGTACTTCATCATATTAATTTTTTCATAGAACTCTTTAGCAGATTATAAATACCAGTTAATATTTTTTCTTAGTCCGTCATTAACCTTATTGGCATTTTTAATACAAAAAAGTATTTTGGTTCCATACATTTCTCGTTCAGTGACGAAATAATGCATTGAAAGGCAAAGTCAATAATTTTGGTAATTGGTGGAAAGTCGAATTTCATGTCACTAGAATGTTTGCTTAGTAGTGGGAATGGTTATAATATTATTTTTTTCTTTGTTTCTTTGCTTGCTTGCTTATTGTAGGTTCTGATTTCTACTCGTTGAAATTTCATTGAATGTGCTTTTCTTTATCGTAAACATACGTCCGCTTTGGACAGTCATTCATCAAGTGATAATGGGTAGAAGAATAAACTTGAAAATCTCTTGTCTTCCTTTCTAATATTGGAATTTCATTATAAAGTATAGCCAACATATTCATTCTTCACGGAATGAACCCGCATTTCGTTCAGGCCCTTTTGTTAGTACTCTTTTTCCTAGCTTTTTTTTTACGTCTTTTAACCTTTTAAGCAATCATTTCCAGGAGTTATATATCCATGCTGCAGATTCTAAAATACGGACATTCAATATAAATATTAAAATATGCATATGTGAGCAGGAAAAGTAATAACTGTATTGGCTACTGTTTTACGTGAAAATCCACGACAATTGACATTTACACAACATACGAGTCAAATATCCAAGAGTCAATTCTAATTAACTCAACTTTTTACCCTATGTATTAATCCCCGAGAAAAATCTAAAAAGCAACACAATCTTCAGCTGTGGCCAAAAAACAGCTTTAGCAGCACTTTTTACCAAGATATTTCAGTAACTGAGTTAAGAAAATCTATTCCAAATAAAAATAAATTATCAGTATTTGATGTTGAAAATTGTAACAGGCTCTTCCATTTTGACTCGACAGACAACATTTTTCGAAGCAATGTTAGGTTCAAAGCATTTACGAAATTAAATATATGAATTATATTTAATCCCCCTCATAACAATTCTTCAAAGCAACATTTCTTTTTATTTTGTCCTTTTACCCATGCCATACAAACTTCTAAACAGTGCATTTAGCACACAACGATCCTGCTTAGATTGATTTGGTAATGACAATTACAGATAATTAATTGTAGAGATAGCTAAACTTTTTACCTTGTTATCTTTCCAAATGTAATTAAAGAACTCTTGTTCTAATGAATTAGCAGGTTCTTAATTTCCAGAATTTTTGACGGATAATTAAGAGTTAATTTTGCTAAGATAGAAGAGTCTGTACAAGCCCAAATAAGTTTTTATATTCTGTACAATATTTCCTGTTTCCACCTGTTCTACTTCCAATCACAATTATCTTTATTTTTTCAACATTTATGTGGGAATATTAATATAAAAGATGTAAAGCAGACGTGAGAGATTTATCTGAACCATCAAGTGTAAATGTTGCATTATCTGCATACTGCCTATGAACATGAGTTATATTACCTGTGTATTCCCCCTAATATTTACATTTCTGTGTATTACCTGTGTATTCCCCCTAATATTTACATTTCTTTCTTATCATATGGGCTATAATCTCTGCGCACAAGACAAATATATTTGGAGAGTGGATCCTCTTTTGATACCAAACCAGTTAGAAACGTGACCATTACTAATTACACAAGATTTGATGTTTTGATTTTTAAAAAACGTATACATTTAAAATTGGTTCTTCAAAATGTTTAAAAAAGTCAAATACTTTTCTGAATCAAACACCAGATACCGTCCAGGCATATTGTGTTTTTTGATGCATGACATTAAACCATATAAATTTATTATGTTCTCTCCAAAGGATCGTCCTTTTAAAACCCTGTTTGATCCTTATCTAGAACTGTGAGAAGCAGAGTTAAGTATGCATATAATAACTCCTTCTTTCTGTGTGAAAGATAATTCTCCAATTTCACACCCAATGTTAACAGCCCTCACTAAGAACTATCAAATATCTTTCAAAAAGATTAAAGAAAATAAAAGCTCTACTGTGAAGCCATCATATTCTGGCCTTTTTTCATTAAACATTTTGCAGAATATTTTCAGCTTCTATGTACGATATAGGTATATGTAAGGAATGTTTATGTAAAGCATTCAGTCTGAAAATGTCTGGATAATTAAGTATCATTTCAAGATCGACAGGATCAACTTCATGCCTATTATATAATTTCATATAGAATAATTTTGCTTCGTCTATGATTTCCTTTTTACTTTCCGTTAAAAGACCATTGTTTTTAATAAAAGGTAGCCCTAACTACATCCATCTTTTTCTTCCTAATATCTTATAATTCTTTCGTTCATCCAATTTTGGCAAACCAAAATGTCTACCGTAAATTCATCATATTACCTTGTTTTTTTTATTAGGCCTTTTTGTAGGACATTTGCAGCTGATATATATATATATATATATATATATATATATATATATATATATATATATATATATATATATATATATATATATATATATATATATGATATAAGACCATTTAAGCAATGTAACACATTCAGTCTTGGAATTTTTGGATGATTAAGCATCATATCGAAATCGACAGGATCAACTTCATTCTCTTTATATAAATTCATATATAATAATTTTGCTTCATCCATGATTTCTTTCCGACTCACTGTTAAAAGACCTTTGCTTTTAACAAAAGGTGACATCATTGTACTTACATAATTTATGTTTTCTAAATTACAGAAATATGTGGTCACTGTCTATTCTTCTTCCACCCTTGTTTTGGTGAAGGACTCTGACAAATGCAAATTTTCCACAAACTGATGAAACCTTTACAAGCTGGTGGCAGTAAATTTAACTGACAATTTTTCATCGAAATGCAAAACGGGGAAAGAACAAAATCGCTAAAACAGTGTCTTTTAAGATAGTATCTGGACAAAGGTACCATATCAACAATAGTTTCTCATAATGCTGAACGAACCAAATCCTCGAATAAACTAAGACTTGGAAGCAAGGGTGGGAGAAAATGTAAATCAAACATTCTTTCGCAATAATATTTGTATAGCAGATATATCGCAAATAAAAACAAAATCCGTTGAAAACTGGTCTCTGATAAAAGCATAGCTGTACAATGTACGTATTGTCAATATGCGGATTAAAATATTTTCATACGGAATTGTCGAATTTTTTATTGACTTTGCAATAAGTCAATGACTCTTTATTATTGTCATATTTATATTATCAGGATGCGAAAGTTTTATATATCCCAGAAGTGACACATTTATTATGGAGAGGATGAAAGTGATGAGAAAAAAACGCAAAATATCACAACGTAGTGGACTTCTTGATGTAAGCATATGATGGTATATGTTATTGAAAAGTTAAGGAACAATGTGTTCTCTCGTTATGGGTGTAGTACATTAAAGACAAACGGCTTTTTTAATCCACAAATCTTTACCAAACCACAAAGAATAATGGTAACTGAGGATAGCAACGCATCTCGAAAATATTTAAAGAAAACGAGATTAAGGCAGACTGTTATCACAGTATGTCACATGCTGAGATCTCGTGATAAACAAGGTGAAGAAGCTTGAAGGTTATATTTGTTTGAGACGTATAGCACGACATGGTATCTTTAACGATGGCATTGAAAAGAGAGAATGAGTGAACAAATGGAAACTATCAAATCTAAATAATGATTGGTATAGAGGAAATACAAAGTATACGCACGGAAAGCGACACATCAAAAGTCACGTGAGATATGAATCGCCATCTTAGCAGGTAAAATGTCTAAAATTCTGAGAACCAAAATAGAAAGATGCTAGGAAGCTTGTACTATAACTCATATAAACTGCAGGAGATGTCCATTCCCAGTACGTAATGGCAAGCTCGGATACCATGGGGAAAAAGGGTACGCAAGCCTCACACGGAACCAAATCAGAATCATTGGCGAAGAAAGCAAGTCACCTGAAACAAAACACAACATTCCAAAATTCCTCGGACAATAATCGTCAAAGGTATTCCGAGTGGTGCGGCGATGAGAGAAACCATCAGACGTTTGAAATGTGAATGCATATTTAGTCTTGAGGATGTTCTGATTATAATAGCATGAATAATAGAAAAGGCGAAAATATTTATATATTCAGACAACATGTAGATGAAATTGAAAGTAGAGGGTAACCACTGGAACAGCCGATTTTTCATAACGGCGTCATGATATGGACACAAGCTTTTAAAACAGCAGAAGATGGTCTTTTCAATATTTTTCTATCGGCCATATACGATTATAAGCAGATTCTATATGTGTAAGGATCTGCAGGGGCTCAGTAGTTAGCGTGACAAACATGAGACCAAAGGAGTGCGGGTCCAATCTCTCCCAGGCCGGGTCGGTCACCAGTTGTGTATCTCTGGCTAAATAACTTTACTCCAATTGCCACGCGGATTCGGACCTGCCCAGAAGGTGTCAGATGTAATTGAATTACAAATCACTGAGCATAGTGGAAACGAAGGTAGAAATCAGAAAATTTAAATTCCATCTGTTTTTTGCAAGATCTCCATACCTTACTAGGCTAAACGTTAACCTCTGAGTTTTTATTAAATTGTGATAAGCATTAGTATACAAGAGTTTGGTGTATGCTTGAGCAAGATGCATTTCTTGGCTCCGCAAAACAAAGCTTCCCAAGTGTTGCTGTGCAATAAAAATCCACACTTAACTAAATATTTTTCTAACATGGTTACCGATCAATTTTTATAGTCCCCTCCTTACTGTGCTCCCAAGCTGACTTTGTTTGAATTTTCTACAGAATACATCATATTTTCAAATTTTAGCCGTCGTATGGATTTTTACAAGTTTTATGCACGTTTTCAAAACACATGTTCAGCGCGTTAAACGATTGCATTAGACAATTACACCAAGGCTGGGCAGCCAACAATTGCAAATTAATAACTACACAGGGTAATTGCAAGTTATTTACATATTTTCACGTTCAGCGTGTTCAAACGATTGGATCACACAATTACAACATGGTTGTGAAAATCCTCTGCCCTTGCTTTTTTGTTGTTTTTTATTTTTTTTACAAAACTTCACCATACAGCTCCTTCCGCCCTGATCCATCTTCCCAAATCAAAAGGTTTGAACATTACCATGCTTATATTGTAAAGTATACTTTTTTTTAAGTGATAAAAATATTTAGTTGTCGCTAGCAAGACAACACTTTAAAGGTTCCCTAATAGTTTGTGTCCCTCACCCTCAGGGATTGGAGGTAGTGGTGGTGTGGGTATATGTATATCACCTGTAACAATAGACCCATTTCACATGTATATATATATATATATATATATATATATATATATATATATATATATATATATATATATATATATATATGAATGCGTGTAAATCTTGCAAATAATGTAAACGATGCATGGGGGAAGATACATTAAATGTCTTTGTAGACAGAAACCTGAAGTGGCGTCAAACAGTATCGCACGTAATACCAGGAAGTTGACCGAGATAACATATTCGGTCCCTAAATATTCTTTATGAATGTAAATGCCGCTCAACAATGGGATCCTTTGTCTAGTTCAGTTCACAATGCCAACAATAAAACCGCAAAGTACAATAAGATAGTACAACCGGTAAATTCAAGTAAATCAGCTTATGACAACTGAATTCCGCTTCGCTGTACAAAACATTCCTGAACTGACAGTCAGATCAGGCGTCGGCTGTGGTTTGGGGATGTTAAAACCAGGAACTTACAGCAGGTTTGGTAATGTTCAGGCCGATTGGGCGGCTTTGGTTATTGTAAAATGGCATTACAGAACTGACCTAAGTGTAATCAAAACTGAACTTAGTTTTCTGTCAAACAGCAGACATGTAGATTTGCGATTGCATTTACATCGTCAAATTATATGTAGAATACGGCACAAAAAAGTGCAAAGTATACGAGTGAACACATTTGCCATTGCAGATTATTCAGACTACAAAAATGTAATTTGATGTACGTGACAAATATAAAGAAAACAAGAAAGATTGAAGTACTGTATGTACGTATATATGTATTTATGCATCTATGCATGCATGTATATAAGGAATAACTTAACCTTAAACGGCTTTGCATGTCTGTATGCCTAATGGTATGTCGTCTTAATCCACATTTTCTTTTATCACAGAAATTAGACTTTGAGTAAGTTGTCAGTTGTGAGTCTTTCTTCAAAATTGTATCTGAACGCGTGAGTTGCTCATCGCTTTTGTAATATTTATTTTTATTTAACAAACCTGCCTGTAAATAGGGGCAACAAGGAAGAGCCCATTACTATTACTACGGCTTATTGCGATGCAATTAAATCATGACATCTGGATAAATCATTAGTTGTAATAAGTACGTGTTAGAAGATATTTCAACTTTAGAAGAAATATTTTATTCGTATACATTTACTGATTGATTCGTTAATATGTATGTATGTATGTATGTATGTATGTATGTATGTATGTATGTATGTATGTATGTATGTATGTATGTATGTATGTATATTGACTAATCCATACAATGACAGTATTTCTTTAGAGGATGATGATGATGAATATTATTATAATTATTATTATTATTAGTAGTAGTATTATTATTATTATTATTATTATTAACATATAGTATATACTTAAATAAAGGAATTTACATTAATATACATGTATGTATTTAACAACCCACATATCCCCACACTTCCCTCCTTCTCTCTCTGTGCTCAAGAGTGAGTAACTGTTTTACATGCTAATATACCACTGAGCTATATCAATACAGGAAGTTATTTAGTTTATATATTTAGTGTCGATATGAAAAATATTGGCCTTGTTTTATTAGATGAAACAATTAAAAGCTGCATAGTTTTTTGTTTTTTTTTTGTGTATTGTTTTTTTTTTTTTTTTTAATTCCCTAGGCATTTGTATTTATAAATATTTAAGCCTTGGTTAATTTAACCAACCAAAATAGACATGGTAGACACGTATTATCAACGACAACTTCCTAGATACTATAAGCACGAGCCCATTATCAGTGTTAAACAATTTAAACGTTATTGTTTGCCAGTTTAAAGTATGCCTTCCTATTTGTTAGTCTGTCTGGATGTATGAGATTCTCTCGGTACGTTTGTCTACCTGTCCTTATGAATGTTTTACATGTACTAATGTCTGTCTGTATGTATACACGTATGTGTTTGAACTTTACTTTGCTTGTTTGATCAACTAATTACTGATTTGTATTGAACTCTTGAACATATACAAAGAAAGTTTGATATATTACCGCTATCATTATCGTTCTTGAAAGTGGTTACTATATTAGTCATCGTCAACAACAGTAACAACAACAACAATATCAACTATTACTGCTACTTCTACTACTACTTCAACTACCACTACTTCTATACTAACTAAATAATAATCTGTAATAATTATTTAGTTTATCTTTCTTACCATTACGATAAGTTTTAAGCTGAGCCACTCTTCTGTTCAAAAGAAAAAGATCAATTCAACTATTGTTTATTTTACAACATCTATAAACGATCAAACAATTTACACGTTTCGAAATTATCAAGCACACCTTTGGTTCCGCGAACTCATCAGGCTGCAGATTGTCTCCGTTGCTAGAAACGGTGGGTTTTACTCGCTGAAAATTGTATGTTTCTTAAAATCACACTTTGTAAGCAAGATTATTTTCTTTAATTAGATGCCTTTTAACATACAAAGGTTTATTTGTGTCTTCCGTTGTGTATCTTCAAGTTATATTATTCTTATTTCCAAAGGAAAAACAAGGTACATCAATAACTGAATTTACAAAGAGCATCATGGTGGCATTGCTTGAAACATACGGCATTAACAGTTTGTTTCTTTTTCAACAAATACTCTCTCCATTTAAAAGTCACTGAATCTAAAAATCCCGGTGTGTGTTCTGGCATTTGTTCCGTTCAGGTTTAATCAAACAGAACCATGAGCTTGTTCACACAAGAAGAATCCTATTATTGACTTTCTAAACTTTACCGAGATAAGATCAAGTTTATCATAATTAGTCTAATTGAGACAAGTTTTTTCTTACTTTTTTAAAACTTTTTTTATCAAATAATTTAATGCATGCATTCCTTTATTTCCAATGACTTATACATTCGAGAACTGTATCCTAACAATTTTGTGTGTGTGTGTGTTTTTTTTTTTGTCGTTTTTTTTAAAATTACTTTCTTGGAAAACACGGATTAACGTGAATCCGTCAATGAGAATACACTAGCACGTGTGTTCTTCCATAATGTTCTTCATTTTTAAAATGGGGTGGGGCATACTAAACGGACTAAAATGACTCATAAAGAGCAATTTACCTGTTTTGTATTCCAATTAACTTGTGATTAATATTTTACCAAGTGCCATGTCACCAAAATAAATGGGGCAGTGGATGGCATCTATGTATTGATTTTTCTTTTTCGGGGACGGGTTGAGATAGATTCTAATTGTATTTGACTGAATTTGAGAAAAGCTAACAGTGCAGCTAGGTTTTTATTTATCTTGATTAAACTGGTGCGAATTCAGAATAATAAAATAAATATTACATAGCTATTAGGGTCACGTTGCATATTGTCAGCTACTCGAAAATATGTCAGCATAGGGTTTACGTCAATGTATTGTCTTGAGTTATGTATATGTGCCGACAGGAATGTAATATTCATTACTTGTTCGTTGATCTGAAGAGGTGATTTACATAGTGTTTACCATTGTAGAGCCTTGAACTATTATGATGACTAAACTCCTTCAAGAATGCAATTTATTGTTCTAACAATTATATTTTACAAACAGAATGTTAACATTCATTCCAACCTTGATTATATAAACATCGCTCCAGCCCGTAGGAAATGATCACGGACGGGAAATTTACAAATTTATGTTCTGGTGAACATAGTTTGGTCCCAATCAAGGAATCAACCATGAAGAATTATTTTTTCTCTTTATGAAATGTTCCTTTAACTCTAATTTGCCATTTAGGACTGCTACCAAGTTCATCATTGTGAGGCAATATCAAAATAGAGAAGAAGAAGCAGAAGAAGAACAAAGCTGTTAACAATTTGGAACTTAATGTATCAAAGGTGTAAATGCGTGTACGTCTGTGGAAAACAAAGGAACAAGTCACTCGCATGTGACGAATGAGAAATAAAAGTCGTATCCTATTGTCTTTTTAAACATTCCCTCAGACTGAATGCATCACAAAAGATAAGTATATTAGAAAAATACTTGTCCAAGATTACCTTGTGGTTCTATGCATCATCCAAATGCCGATTTATTCCTTGCATAACCACGTTTCATTGAGCGATTAAGCAGTACGTTTTTACCATGAATGTCAATGATAGGTTTCTGTTTCATGGCTTATGTTGACTCTCCTTTTGAAGCAAAGGGCACATATTCAGAGTATAACCCTAGCCTATCCAAGTTTCCTTATTCTCTAGTAGTTAATATAGCTTCAGTTCACTTGTAAAGGGGATAGGGATAGCACCTGGATTTTTTTTTTAATTTTTTAATTTCAAATGATGTGACCGTGACTAATCACATGCACAGTTTGTATTACTGTGTAAAGATAGTAAATACTCGAGGAAAATTTACATTGAAAATATATTGTTTGGGCCGACAGGATGTTTGAATATGTTATTGGGAATACCAGATCTCGACATATGATAGCGAATTTAAGCGGAAGGGTGGTAAAAAAAGCATACAGTCACAGAAGAAGTTGTGGATTTTTAGTACAATGTATCTTCTTCTTGGAGAAAACCCCAGATGTTGCTAAATGATAGAATATTAAAGTATAAAAACTAATTTGTATGGAAGGTATTTTTTCTTCTAATTTTCCATGAGCTATGTATTTACTCTGTGTTCGGTTTTCTTGCCCTTGATATGCCTTTCATTTCTACGAATTAAATAACATGCATATATTACTTATAGCAATTTCGTTACTTTGTTGGCAAAGACTAAGTTACAATTCATATGTTGCAACTTAGCCATTTAATTAAATCCACTTCTCCTTTCTCACAAATAAAAGGAACTCTTGGCCAAGAAATGCTCACACGAAAAACAACGGAAACTTGGAAGTTACCAAAGGACTTTCATTGACTGCACGCTCTACCAAATGGTATATCCATAATGCAAGCGGATTGCATACGCCTATCCCACATTGATGCACTATGACAAATTATAATGCCATTTTCATATTACGTAATTACATCTGACATATTTGTAGCGTTTAAAATGTAGATATATAATTTGTATGGTGTTCAGCAGCAAGAAAAGTTTACAATGAATTCTTTGATGTAAATTACTACTTTGTGTTCTAATGATGATGTTATAATGATTTAGAATTGTTCTGTATTTTGGACGAAAATTATGCATTTATCCGCCATTGAGTTTCTCAAATCTCCTTCTCAAAATTAATGGTTCATGTATTGTTTTCAATCAATAAATCTAATCCTTAGACAAAGAATACATGTCCTAAAACTTTCCCCATTAACTCTAGCTATTGTATTACTTTATCCCAGACGCATGCAGTTAGCTTCATTATATCAAAATATCAAACAGATTTTGTACATAGAAAACCGTGCCACAGTATTTGTGGAAAGTTTTTTCTTCAGATGGAGAGCAGAGGCGGTGCTAAGTAGTGTGACAAAGGAGAAACAAATTGACCGAGAAAATAGAAGAAAATAAACATACATAGATATAACTGCCGTTCTACGACGTGTCCTCGTTTTTCTTGACATGCAAACTGTACAATAAAAAATCCAAATAGAAGATAAAATCTCATTCAGAATAGACAAATCCGTTTCCATGGTAATACAAAGAGCCTATATCTATGTCATAAGGCCTTTATGTAACGAAAGGCTAATGAGTAAAATACTACAAAAGAGTACATATTCATGAATCAATAATCTATCACTTTTGTATCATGGCATGAAAGAAAGAGAGCAGTAATACTTTTGAATTGTTAACTATCATTGTGTGTGCAGATTTCTTCGACATGTTAATTTTGGTGCATAGTTTATCAGTTGGATAAATACACTCTATAACGATTAAAATATTTGTGTCATAAAAAGGGAATTTCTCAAATTTGCTAGGATTACAAAAAGTTCTAAACAAGGAAACCCAATACACCATATATGTTTCTTATATGTGCAGAAATATTTTATGGGTTAAAAAGAAACCACGTGAAAGCCCAAACAAAGTACTCAACAATTTTAGTTCGCACGTACACTAATTTTTAAACTTCGAAATGTACACATGAAATCTAACTTATTGCCGTAAATTTTGAAAGATTCATGCATGTATTTTAATAAAAAAAATACAAATATGCTTAAAAGAGAGTATGCATATTTTTGAGAGTGTTAAAAAATATAATATTAATATTTCTGAAGAAATTAAGTTAAAATGGAGAATGTTGGCATACTGCATTTGAATGAGAATTAAACGGAGCTCAAGGCGTTACCAAGACAGGGGAATTGAAGTGGCAAATCCAGGCCAAAGTACAAGGACGGCATGCCAGTAGCAAAATAAACAAGAGTTGCTGTAACAGAGAGTTTGTACACCAATGGCGTTACACTTTAGTTCACAACAATAATTTAGCAAAAATAATTTCAGGTACAAGTTTGTAATAATACTCTCTAATTACACCTGTCAAGGCAAAATTTGCACAGTAACTATTATTTATTCGTGATATTCCGATCGTTGGATGTTACATCAATTAACTGAAGGTAATTGAATGGATTCATTTTTAAATACACTTTGAAGTTTGAAAGAGTTGTCCTTTTCTCTTGTCTGGATCTTTTCATGCATATTTTGGAAACAAACATTAAAGTATCCCTATTGATACATTTTTCAATTATTTTGTCATATCTATGTCACATTTAAACCACAATGAACAATTTATCCTATTTGTGCTTGATTTTTTAAAATCTTTCAATTCCAAACCTTACTACTGACAACTAAACTGTTATATATGTCCTAGCATGAAAGAGTAACGTAATCGTTGGAAAAAGATTGTAGACATGGATATAAACATTTTCAATATCCAATTATAAAAAATGTACGGTTTTTTGACCAATTATTGAAGAAAATAAACTTTTGATTAAAAAATGAACGGAACAAATGCCAGAACACACACCTGGATAATTAGATTCAGTGACTTTTAAATGGAGAGAGTATTTGCTGAAAAAAAAACAAAAGTGTCATTGCCGTGTGTTTCAAGTAATGCCACCGTGATGCTCTTTGTAAATTTAATTATTAATGTACCTTGTTTTTCCTTTGGAAATAAGAATAATATAACTTGAAGATAGACAACGGAGGACACAAATAAACCTTTGTATGTTAAAAGGCATCTAATTAAAGAAAATAATCTTGCTTACAAAGTCTGATTTTAAGAAACATACAATTTTCAGCGAGTAAAACCCATTGTTTCTAGCAATGGAAAAATGCTGCAGCTTGATGAGTTCGCGGGACCAAAGGTGTGCTTGATAATTTCGAAATGTTTGATCGTTTATAGATATTGTAAAATAAACACAAGTTGACCAAAGAATCAATTTCATCTGTTAACCAGTAGTATAACCTAAACATTTATTTCTCTCACTTGAAAAGCTGTGTAATATTTTTGTCCATTAGAGGATGAAAGGAGTCAAAGCTGCTCTGATTCGAAAGAAATTGGTAAGCTTCTTAGGTACGAAAAACAAAATGTCAGTCCTGTTACGGGCATCCCACCAGATAATGTATGAAAATGAGCAGTATTGCGAAAATACTTCAAGAAGTATCGGTCTTCAGATGAAGTTAAAGTTTGACTGCACTTTTAGTGTCGATCAATATATATCATATAAAAGTGTACTGAAATATGATCTGAAAGTATGTTCGAATGAAAGTTCTTCTTCAAACTGCTAAAAGGAAAAGTAAAATCCATAATAATTAGGCCTACAACGAAATATTTAAAGTAATGTAACTAAGTTAACATAGTCAGAATGAATGTATAGAACTAAACAAAAAATGCTTTAAATTACGAAAATACTTTCTAGAGGTATCAATCTTGAGATCAAGATAAACATTTGTTGCACTTAATGTGCTAGTGTATATATATATATATATATATATATATATATATATATATTTATATATATATATATATATATATATATATATATATTACCTCTTATACTTCAACTGGCCCATAGTAGTAAAACCTAGAAATCTGCTTTTCGCATTTAAAGACGTGATCCATCTACTTTTCTACATCGGTTTGAATGCGAGATCAACTGTCAGATGGAAGAGTACATTTTCTAAATATGTACGTATGCTGAATTAATAAGTTAATTATGAATCTTATTTTTTACTTCAGTTTATTATTAATATTTCGATTTTTAGTGTTGCTCTGTATTTTTCCTTTCGAAAATAGAAAACAATAAGAAGAATCACTGGGTCATTTGTACCTTTTTTTTGTTGCATGTGGTGGGTAGTAAAATAACTGATAATTTTTTCCGAATTTATTTTATAGTGTTTCAAAACACAATATAATTGTATATATTTGTAACCAACTTTTCAATCTATTGTTTCCCACCAACACAATTATTTGTTGTGTGATGTGTACATGTGCAGATATGGGAGTGTGTATCAGGTTTGTATATTGCAACTATATATTTTGTGCAAAAATAGTAAAGATGGATAGACTGGCAAAACATTTCCATACACTTCAGATCTATGGATTTTTCACTTTATCCTTATTTATAACTTTCTTTTTCTTGAGCGTTTGCCTTTGCCCACATCTTCAGTGTAGCAAAGCAGCCAATGTAGTATATAACAATGACAGATCAACGACTCCGTATAACACCTTATAAGTATAAGCTTTGTTCTTCTATGGCAGCTCAGATCAACCTCGTTTGTTTTAATGATGCTCTGCTTAAGAATCATTGACGTTTAAAAGAGTTCCAAACATTTACAAATAAACACGAATTCTTTCTATAACCAAACAGTCAGGAACTAATTCCCAGGTACTTTTTTTGTACAAATTGTAAATATAAAATAGAAATTGGAAACAGAACATGCGGTATGCCTGTCTGGTATGGACAATCATTATTAGATCTGTTACTTGCAGTTGATTTGTATCAATGAAGTATGTAATACGGACATAACTTTACTTGTAATTTTGGAATATCTTATCATCAAAAAGGTTTATGAAGTGATACGAATGACACTTTTACAAAGTTCTCTAGCACTAACATTACTTATGGGCTCAAAGAATGAAACCACATAATTGCAAGATCAAATATGTTTCATACCAGCCATTATGAGTGGTCAGGGCTATCTCAATTCAGCAATGATGACACATGAGATTATTTGTTGATTCTTTAATGGATGAATGGCTCATTCAGGAGGTGAAAAACTGCCTTATTTTCTCACCCATATTTTGAGCAGCTGAGTTATGTCGGTTAGATTAGAAAATGTTTTCAGTCTATACACAAAATATACTATTTCAGCAACATTAGTCATTGTTTATAATATAAACCACTCTGTGGTCGATTTCTGTCTGAAACTCTGATAATCTCATATGTTTAACAGCTCATTCATTTCTTTTGAACCAAGCTTAGATTGATAATAACCAGATATTCTAAAACAAGAATGGGGTGAGTCCCTACCAGGGAGGACAAAATGCAAAATAATCCACTGTTAATATTCTAGGTACACTCTACCTCTAGTTAAAACACAGTAGATGATATTTTTAGAATGTACACCTTTTCTGACTTACTAGATTTTTCATCTTCTTCAGTAAGTGTATCCCTTGAAATAGAGAAGAAGAGTTTTAATATATTACATGCTTGGGTCCAGCCGATATATGCCATTACTGCAAGTATGGGTTCGATTCTTGCTTGGAAAACATATCTGCCTACCCAATGTAACCTGTTTAATAATATTGACATCATTCTGTCTATATATATATATATATATATATATATATATATATATATATATATATATATATATATATATATATATATATCCTAACAGGCTACATCTTCTCTTGAATCAATAAGGGACATACTGATTAGTACAGTTTTCCCAGATGCTTGACCAGTGAGACCAACCAAAGATAATATAAGTGGCCCATTATCTCTGACATGGCAGATTAGGCTGTAAATACTAGCAAGGCTCCTACTGAGTTCAGCTTACATTTAATTGGCTGGATCTCCACAACCACTAGTGTTGAACTTTGTAATTGCAAAAAATATCTTATGTTGTAAAGCAGGTTTTCATTATAGCTAGAAAAAAGAAAACTATTATGAGAGTTTCAGATGTGTAATGCACCTGGCCAACGGAAACAAGATGGGTGGTAAATGGACCAAAGTTAAGCCATTACAAAACAGATTTTTGCACAAGGATCTCCTGATAATGTCTTTTTAAATTAGCAGCATATTCTCAGGGGACTCAGAGAGAATGGTAAGAAACTAACCAATCAAAATCAGTTACTATTGATACATGTCTGCTGATGCATGTTAGTATTACAATATATATATATATATATATATATATATATATATATATATATATATATATATATATATATATATATAAAGTGAAACCCCTAAAAACTGAACTCACAGTATACCGGAATCCCCTCAAGAGAAACCAGACATTAACCGGGGGAGGGGTGCGAATATTATCCTTCTTTGATATAATGTTTTCACTGATATCGAAACCCTTCAGCTCCGAAAACTGAAACAGATTGTAATAGCAAATATTAATTTCACACTTAAAATAACCGATAAAACTGAAAATCACTTCGAACTTGGAAATGTATTTTAGCTGCTAAATTCCTAACACACTCTGTTCCAGATTATGTACAGTCTGCAAACACTGTAGTCCGCTTATCAGTGAGAAAATATACCAAGGGCATGTGAGCATAAAACAATACTTGGCACGTGTGCCAACACAGATTAGGGCCAACAATTGGCTAATCTTAAGTCTTTGCACCATATAAAGAGCCAGCTTTTGAGGTAAAATTATTAATAACTAAATACTTGTAGATAGGTCAGTTAAAAATTATGTTTATCTGCCTATTATCTAATTGTGATGTTATTCATTGATATAAATGATCAATAGAAGGTTTTTCTTTTGTTTATTAATTAAACACCTGGACTTTATTAACCAGACATGCGACCTCGTTTTTGATCCTTTGCTCACGAGGACCGACAGTATTATAAAAGTTAGATCCACTTGACTGATTTTCTAAGGAGAAAAAAAAAATCAATATATACATGTATTTAAGTAGCCATGATTGTCTTTTGGCTTCAGTCTGATGTCAAGAAGTCCGAACGACCAGCTTAGCGTCATAGGATATATATATATTCTACATAATAAAATTAGTTCGATCAAAGAGAATGAATTGGTGACAAAACCTACATTTAATAAACCAGGGCCTAACAACTCATGGAATCTTTGAACTGTACTCCTCGCAGTTTCATGTAAATATGAATGGCTTTATTCATAGTGACTTGTGGAAATTAGGTTACTTTTGCTGAAAAATGTTTCAAAAGAAACTGACCGTCGTACCCGAAAAAATTGTGAGTGACCACTGTGATGACAGTTGTCATATTTATCTAAATCATCTAGGTCACACTCACCCGTGCAGTTCAAGGTGGAGCACTGAATATATTTTTCCCTCAGAAACACAAGGATCCGATGCTAAATAACCGTAATATCTCACTCCACTATTAAGATCTTGCCCCCGATTGTTAAAGCTTTTGTCATATTTATGACAATAGTATCCGTATCCTAGGAATCATTTAATATTGGTAATATGATATAAATGATTTTGGTGTTGATAAACGTAGATATATTTTCCATGTGGATAATTTGATCCTCGAAACAAAAGATCTCTTCGGATCACTTGGGGTGTATTTTCAAAGTATAGCGTAGAGCTAATACTTCTAGAATCTTTTGTATTTTATGAGATCCATTCGCGGTCTCTTTCGAAATCCCAGATGGTTCTGCAAGAGTTGCTGCTTCTCTCCCTTGATTGGTCTTGTGTACTTTTGCTCTAATGCTCATCCCTAATCGCCTCCATTCCAGTTTATCTCTTTTCTCTGCCTAAGCTCTCTTCACCACAGTGGCACGGACTAAATAATATTATCTTAGTCGTAGCCAATGTTGACAATACTATTTTGAGAAAGGGAGTTGATCCACATAAAAGACTTTGCTTCGTCCTCTGCGTTAATGAAGTGAAATGTGAATCATATTAACGGTGGGTTTTCCATCGGTAATGTCTACTGTTGTACGTTACATTTTGTTGATGATTTTTGGAAGGAGTTATTTCAGCATGTTTACAAAATTCTATCCAGACAGGAGATGTCAGACTGTAATGGGTCATAGAAAGTCGCAAACAATCTTGATCTTCGGTTTGTCGATGTCGTTTGCTTCATCCAGCATAGACTTGAAATGACAAAGTTACTTTTATGAACCTTTTTAATAGGAGTAATTACATATTATATTATTTTTTCATAAGGTCTTTTTGCAAATAAAGATAACTTTGATATAAGCTTGCTTTATACTGTATTATTATTGTTAGCAGATAAAAATTTACTTTGCAAGGCTATTCTGTAAGGTTGTCATTTATTTCTGTCTGTCTTGCTGTCTGTATATTTATGTGTGTTGACTTTCTGAATCACAGAGCTTGATGGTTATTTCATATTTACTAAAGAGAAAATAAATGTCCAAGAAGGAGAGAATTTCAGAATGATATGACCAAACTGGCTTATTTTTATCATTTTATCCCGGCTTACGTGTGTCAGTGAATCGTTAGTGTGTGGAAACGTTTCTCTTGAAGAAAGTTAATACTGTTCAAAATTCAAGTTTATGTCTACGGTCTTTTCTTTTCCACGTTTTCCGAAACATATTTTATTGGAGACATTCCTACATCTCCCCCACCTATTTTTACTGAAAAATATAGCTTACCTTTTGCAGTTTTGTTTCCAGTGCCATATCCTCTTCCCTAAACTTCCTTTCAGCCATTCTTTTCTGAAATCGTTTCCTTTCCATCTTCTTTTTTCTACATCTGTCAGCTAATAATAATAATAATAATAATAATAATAGCAACATTTTTAATAATATATTTACAGCCATAAACATTGCTTATATCACCTTTTCCTTTGATTCTAAGCAAATTAAGATACCAGAACTAAGTTCAAAACTCTGACAAGAATGTAGAAAAATTTAATTGGATCTAGATTCCACTCCCTCCACCAACAGAAGTTGAAAAGTTTATTTTATCATCGTGTCTGATACATCTCGCGCGCCAGTGCCGATACGTAAGGCAACGCAATTAACCCAGTGCATCCTATAAATGCTGACTATTTATTTTTGAAGTTTATGTTTTGGTCTTTATAGCATTTTATTAGACGGTGTAACGATCTGCTAGAGAGAATATGTTGATATAGCTTATATAAATTGAACCATGAAGCTGTGTGGAAAATAAAATCGTTATTAAATGTATGATGCAGTGATTATTTTCTCATTAAGTGCAAAAAGGAACGAAGGAAGGAAGATAATTCCATCAAAGAATTGACAAGGGCAGAATATTTAAATGAGAAACTGCCTCTGAACATTTTACACAGTTAAAATACCCCAGATTCAGTCATGTCGACCGCAAATTTGTCCTTTCTCTGTGCAATATCCTTGAACTGAATTTATTTTCATCATACCGTTGCTTGCTATCGCCGTCATTGCTGCGGCACTTACACCCGAGTGAACCACGCAAACACAGAGAATTCGTTAAGACCATGCGCATTTATTTATGAGAACATTTACTTATGAAATATTGTTTTACCTTTCTAAGCCAGAATATGCATGACTTTTCCCTTGCTTTCCTCCATGCTTGATTTCTCCATTTGTCTCTCTATCAAACAATGAAACACTTTATAAATACTTAAACACATAAACATTTTTTTAGTTTATTATCTTTTATACAAATCATATTGATATTGATTCGTGTGTATCTTTTTAACTCGTGTCTTTCTTTATGGCAATTACAAAAAGACAGTTTTTCACACACACACACACACACACACACACACACACACACACACACACACACACACACACACATATATATATATATATATATATATAGTCTTGTTTGTGATCGAACCCTAATTTGGAGATGACATTTAAAATCCAAATAGCGGCTCAAACAACTGCATTGACAGTATAAAAGAAAGAAAACAATGGACATTATTGTTGCAGAGGGGCTTAGGGTCCATTAGTACTTAGGTGCACCTCATACAATTATTATGATTTTTTTGCGGTATGTATGTATATTTTTCTCTGTCAGTCTGTCTGTCTGTCTGCTATCAGATAAATTCGTGTACGATTCAGTCTGCTGTAGCTTTATAAAGTTAAAATCCAAATATGTAAAATTTAGCAAATGGATTCTTACTCATAAGTTTCACACTTGTATATTTCTGTATAGAAACACAACCCAGTTGATATGACTGGTTTTAGCCGCCTAATCACATAAGCGGCGAGCTCACTCTGTTGTAACTTACTGACTGAACATCATTGATTGATTGATTTTTGAAATAACGACCTGTGCGGCCATTCGGCCATGTACGTCGTTATGAACACCATTGAAGTTACCAGTGTTCTTATACTTGACCAAAATCTAAATTTAACTGCTCACGACCACTACTTCAATATTACAATGCCAAATTATAGCCATCCGAGTTCTGTCTGGAGTGTTGTAGAGGTATAGTTGAGGTCTGTGAGCATGTATATATGCACGCATTCTTCTTCTCATTACTATACTGCTTCTTCTTCTTCATCATCTTATTATTTGCATTGCTAAATTCTCTCTATTTATTTATATTTTTAATTTATCTGAACGTGGATTTGGGGATTTATGTTAATTCGTTCAAATACACTCTAGGTTACATGATTGGGGTACATCAGGACATTCAAGGCTATTTGAATTCATACGTAACATTCATTATTTTGGACTTGTGATTAGGACATTTAGGATTATTTGGAATTTAGCTCACAAAGTGTGTGTGTCTTTTGAATTTTCATATTAATTGTCTGGAAATAAATTGCATGTTTACTTACATTGTATGTTTCACTTTCTTTATGTTACAAATATTTAAGACCTAGAGTCGTAACAATTGTAGCCAGGTATACTTGCCGTGACAACCGTGTCAAGGTTTATTAATGCAATGAACACAAAACATATGCAATTGCATTTATTTTTACAAAAATGATCTCTATTGTAAAAAAGCCATCACTCCCTCTAAAACCTTACGCTGACTGTTTATATTTCTGTTTGATAGTTTTATTTATTTGATTTATTCTGTATTTCTAACATTTTCAAACAATACTTCTATCATAGATAGTCATGTAAACTGTTGTAAATTATAACGCCTTGCATTTTGAAATTGCTAATTAGAACAAGTTGTGCACTGGTCGTTGTCAGTTTATATATGTACGTGTGTGTGTGTGTGACCATCTTTTTGTATTCAATATTCTGTTCTGGCCTGGTTTTGAAACCCTTTTGTTGCTTGAGAGCTTTTGACACTTTTGACAGGCTTGAAATGTATGTATTCAAGTCTAGCCATTCATTCATAGCCGTGGCTATGATTTTATCAATATCTCTTCTAATGCCTTTAGTCCATTTATCTGTGTCACTTTTTATACTGAAAAATAATTCAACCTTCTTGGAACGTTTAAGATTTATAATATAAATTTCTTAAGTACAACAAATAGAACAAGTCCTATATATTATTTTACTTACTGAAGATTATGAACGATGCTATAATTAGGGTGACGATATTCGTGATATAACACTTTTTTTAGATAGATAAATAACGGACGGAAAACATATATTTCACCCACAACTGGCCTTTGCAGAGAGAGAGAGAGAGAGAGAGAGAGAGAGAGAGAGAGAGAGAGAGAGAGAGAGAGATACAGGCACACACAAAGAGGAGGATGGGTACCAATTAATTACTTTATATCCCGCACTTCATCCCTGCTACCAGCTTCATCCTAGTCCATGTTAATTAACACATTTATTACGCCTGCATATTTGTGTATGTTCACATTATTTAGAACGGAAAAGGTCGTCCTTCGTTATCATTTGGAAACTAAAGCCTCACAGATATACCTAATAAATAAATAAATAACCAGACATCGACAGCTGATCCTTATTACGGACACAATAAACGTTTATCACATTAGTGGCATGTTACACATTCAAGCCGGAAAATTAGTTAAACCAGCTTGCATTTCATTGGTTTAATTATTTCAAGTCAAAAGAATATTGGAAGCCATCTATATTTAATTTTGCTGAGTCACACTAACTTTGTTTATTTTGCCCTTGAAGGTGTCAGTTAAATAGTTCCATTGAAAGGGAGAGACCAACTCTTCATTCCTGTAACTATCATTAAGTTCGAATCACCTCTCATCCACATTAAACTCTTTTAATTGCTTTTCCTGCGTCTTCAAGTGGACCTACCGATAGCATTTAATTATCTACTGCCTGAATTAGTAATTTTACTATTTTCACTTTATTACTCGAAAAAGCCCAAAAGATACTACTGTTATATCATTCACTCGACATTTATCTTTTACAATTTGTTTGAACGTTTTCAATACAAAGAAATTATTCTTGGCGTGATAGTTCAAATATTTGATAGCAAAACAAGTTTTCATTTGTTTCTACTATTCAAATCTTTCAGAGTGTGCAATGCCTAGCTTTGTTAGAATTGATAAGAGTTTAAGGAAAAAAGATTGAAATAAGATAATAAAGACATACGATCGATCATCGAACAAAGCAATAAACCAAAAAACCGGTTAATTAATCAATCAATCATTTTATCCAATAGTCTTTTTGGTATATTATCCTAAAATGATTTGGAGAGCAATACCTACTCCGGTATTTTTGTAATACATAGGTCCTTTAAAGATGGTCAGACGAAGAAAATACGCATTCAAGTACTAAAATAAAAACTATGTTATTTGATGTAATCATTATTACAGTAATCAGATCACTCTTCATTCCAGGTAAATAATATAATATTTTCTATTCACGGCCTAATGACGCTGACCATTCAATGTACATGCGCCACTTCAGGGCAGAAAGTTAAAGCCTCGTCGACTAATCAGAGCTTTGCACTCTTACATCCCGTTGCCAATCTTTTCGAATGTAATCATCGGACTGTTTTAATTGGTTTATACAAATATTAAAGCAGTGACCATCAAACCATATATTATAATTCATACACATTAGTCATTTTATTATTCAATCAATCGTATTAACAGCGGATAACATTCAATATAGAAGGGATTATTTCATTTTTTCAAATCAGTTTGGGTCACATAAGTACTTGTATATTCGTCATGGACTACATAGTATGTAAATAAAATGATATGTACAAATATAAGAATGATGTCTAACACATGATATTGTTCTTGATAGCGTTTAAAATGTGAAAAATCAATGTAGTGGATCTTTATTTGTGTTTAAGGAAATGCTTAATACGTTTTGAGAACAATATTTCCCAATATAGCATCATAGAACAGTTACTACAAAGTCGTATGCCTCGGCGTGCGAGTGCTTGTGTGGTGTGTAACGAATGGTTTGAATTTAAGTTCTGGACGTATGTTTTGGGGTGGGGATGATATTGTGTGTGGAGGGGTAATTGTACACATTTCTTGACTGGTTATTTGTCTGCTCGTTATTCTATATTCATTAACTCCGCTCCCTACCTTCTCCTACAAACTCCGTTCAGTCAAACCAGTTTGCTTATTGTGCGTCACGGCAGGTGGCAGTACGTGATACATTAATGCCCACTAGTAAACCATTGTAGGCTGAGTTTGTGAAACTGGCCGGGCGGACTAGAAAGGGTATGTAGCACATATTACACGCGAGCTGTGATTGGTTAAGTAGTCCGAGCTTATTTGTCTTCTTATATCAAAATAGATATGTTTGATCCTATGATTTATTTCGTTCTTGGTCAACTAACCTCACACTACAAGCAGTTAACATTGATAGGTTATCAATCTAGTGTCAAGCTACACATGGCAACTTCTGTTTGGATAGTCACCAAACCCAAACAGTCATTCCCGTTAGGATTAAGAACAAGTTTCACAGAAAGCAGCTATTTCAGACTGAGCCAATTTGAAATCTACTTTATTTTTCCATTGCAGTCCCGACCTTTAACACAGGGGACCATCGGTGAACTGGACGTTAAATGGGTTGGGGAATCCGGGGTTCGAACGTATTTTTAGACTATACCAACTAGACAAGCCATTGGTCAGAAAAGCACAACGTTTATCAAAGGCAGAGGTTACACCAAGCGTTCCTTTCAATCAGACTATAACATTGCTGGCAGAAGTGGCATAGGTTATGCACTAAAGCTTACGGAAATCGTTGCTAGTCACAATGGCAGAAATACCACCCAATACCGCTAATTTTCTAGTAGATCAAACAATGATAGATATAAATAAAGGATTTAAACCATTCACTACCATGAAATATTTTTTCTAAAACGAGTATTTTAGTTTTCCCTATATAAATAATTAAAAGTTATTTAGACTATACCAACTAGACAAGCCATTGGTCAGACAAGCACAACGTGTATCAAAAGCAAAGGTTACACCAAGCGTTCCTTTCAATCAGGCTTCACCATTGCTGGCAGAAGTAGCAGAATTTATGCACTAAAGCTTACGGAAATCGTTGCTTGTCATTATGGCAGAAATACCATCCAATAACGCTGATTGTCTATTATATCAATCAATGATAGACATAAATAAAGAATGTAAACTATTCCCTACCATGAAATATTTTTTTCTAAAACGAGTATTTTAGTTTCCCTTATATAAATAATTAAAGTTTCATTGAAACAAATCAGCACATCACTATGAAAGTTGAATAAGATGATAAGACACACCCTTCTTTTTAAACAACATTCATTCAACAAAAGCCCTTCATTCATTGTTTTTCTTTGGAAGTGATAAATTATTATCTAGACATTAAACAGTTTTCTGTCATAACTTTTAAGATTTCAACCTTTTGCTGTGTGCATAGGCACTAGTCTTCCTGAATGCAATGGTTACCCACTATTACTGCCACAAATTTCTATTAGCCCCTGTTGTCGATCTTTTTGATGATCTAGACTATTTCAGCTTTTAAGTACAAAGACAACGCAAAGCTATTAAACACGGTCCTCTAGGTTGTCCTCCTAATGGATTGTGCTAAACACGCTAACGTGTGCTGCTGATTAACGATTCCTCTTTATAGCTTTATTTTGAAAAGAGTAGTGGCCCTTAATTATTACTGACAATACTGTATATTTATATATTTTGAGATGAATACCCTGAAACAACCGTTTGTACTAAAAGTTTCTACCAGGACACGGTCAAAAGGATAATGTGAAAACCCAACTTCTCACGAGATTTCCTTTTTTTAAGATACTGAGACACATTTCGTAAGTGTTCTAGCGAAAAAACCGCCTTCGTTTCACGAAAGAACACCAAAGAAAATTTAAAAAACCACTTGGAAATGTTGCACGACCGAGTCGATATTTGGTATTATTCTATATCAAAAGTTAATATGTAATATTATTTCCTTGAAAAAGTTATATACCACAGTCGGGCACTACATTCACTCATACGTGAAGAGCGGACCACAGTGGGAGCAAGTATATGGCACCAGAGTGCGAGAGAATATAGGGCACCACAATGGGAGCGAATGTAGTCTGGTGATGGCAGTACATGTTATTTTGGGAGGGTCATAGACGACGTAATGTACACTCGAGCAGTGGTTGTAGACAGATCATGCTCACTCTGAGTTGTGCTGGTTACAGACCACACGTGCAGAGGGCACAACAATGGGAGGGAGTTTAGTTTGGTGATGGCGGTGAATGGTATCGTAGGAAAGTCGTGAACCACGCTCACGTTGTGTTGTGCTGGTTACAACTGGAAGTGAGAGTTTCTAATGACACAACGAACGTTTTTCAGGCATGCGGTTTTAAATTTGAAGACTTCCTTAATATTGTGTAGGAATAAACCCATTATGATGTCAAATATGGTGTTTCACTTTTTTTCAGGATATACTTCGCATAGGGTAAAGTGTAGTAAGTATATCCATACAAGTAGCAATATTTTCAAAATTATCAATGGTTAAAGCTGTGTTTCACTCTTGATTTTCTAGATTTTCAGAAAATAAAAGCTACGTGATTCGCAGCATGCCTTTTTGAAAATAACGAGGTTATGTAGAACGGCGTCTACGTGCCAAAAGTGTACCCCCACGACAAGATCAGCGAAGCTATTTTTGGCGTTCCGCTATTTCTGGGTCTTTTTCGGAAGTTGCCGTTCTAAATGCATTTTTTCTGAGAAGTTTTCAGTCCGATTACAAAGAAGTTACCACCCAAAAAACCAGCGCAGTACGTATTTACGGTACGTTGAATAATGCACAAGAGTTGCACACAGACTTGAGATAGATATGGCATGTTCACTATACTTTCAGAAATAAGATAATTTGAACAGAAATTAAGAATGGTAGTCCCAACACATCGCAAAACAAACAAGGCTGTCAACCGTTTGAACCACATCTCTTGTCCTACTTCGTTGATATATACATATACAGTGCTGTACATAATCAACTTCAAGCGAGCATACAAGTGGCATGTTAGGTTAAACGTTGCGTGTAGATATATATAAATGTAGTCGTCATGTAAATGCAAACATGAGCATTGGGGAGGGGTTGCGGAACTGTATCATGGCAACTAGTCAAGTTAAGCTGGTGAGAGTTTTATAATTGGCAAATGAGGTGCAAAAATCTTGTTCGACATCAAACTGTCTCCACTGAGCTTTGTTATTCCATGCATATTTGGTAGTTGTGTATAGACGTTTCAACATGCCGAAACATAATCAGTTGAGTACAAGTTCGCAGGCATAAATGACCAAAAATCATAATGATAATATTAATAATAGTTGCTCGAACAGGGCAATGCTTACTTTGCATTAGTAACTTGTCAGACCCATTTCCTTCGATAGATCAGTCCTAGAATAAAAAAACACCTACAATGCGTTGGCAAGAGATAGATTTCTTCATGGCAAGTTGATTTGAATGTTAAGACAGTAATTTGAGATGCATAAAGACGTCTCTATATCAAGGTATAGTTACAATATAAATACAGATATTAAGTTCGCCCCATATTGTGAATTTTACAAAGATGCTCTCAAACTCCAATAAGATAGCGAAATCAAAGTTTAAGTATTTGTGTATACTGTCTGCATTCAGTCTTGCATGGATTCCTCAATGTTGAGTTAAGGTATGAAAGGCATAATTGATGTTGATACTTAAATCAGTTCTACACTGCAAGTATCTGTTAGTAAATGTAAAACATACAACCAAGTATTTTCTTCGTTTCAACTTCAGCTTCTTGTTTGCTTTATAATCCAATAGTTGAAACGCATTGACGGATCCAGAGGAAGTCATTGTCGGATTGCTCATTTTAAATGCGAAGTGGTAGCAACCGAGTTAACCTGAATGATTATATAATGAAGAAAGTATGAATTGGCACGGAATGTGTCATCCTGCTAAGGATCATCGCACCCCATTAAATCCGCGTATGCATACGTCACGACGGGACGCTCAGCTGCATATTGCATATAGGGATCATTGACGTAAGGACAAACGGATAGGTGCTCCTGTACTTTACTCTGAAGAATTTCCAGTTCTCTCCTTAACTCTCGTATCTGATATCTCAAAGATGTATTGTCAGACTCGATTTTCTGTGTTTCCTGAAATAAAAAATAAAGGGGATATATAGATATATATATATATATATATATATATATATATATATATATATATATATATATATATATATATATATATATATATATATATATTGTTACGACTAGGGGTAATGTAACAAAAGAAAAGACTCAAACAAGCTTTCAAGATTTAACATACAAATTTTTCATTTCCTAAAATATTTTAATATTTCAACAAACAATCAAAGTGAAAGAATTAAAAATAACTTAGAGTATAGAATACCCTTAAAAGTCCTAAATTGTTCTAAAGTTCACTGATCCGGAAGTCAATCCAAATATTCCGAATGAGGTATTCCGAATGAAGTAACCTTCACTGTACTAATGTGTTAATAAGAATAAGTTATATCCAAGTAATCCTCGCGAATATGGAATATCACAAGTTCTAGAAATATTTCCGATAATTCCAAGGAGCTGTATAATTATTCAGGTTGAAGAAACAGTACTAATCCGGAATTCGCTGTATTTATAATTAATAGATCTCCAAAGAAGAATATCCCACACACAAAATGAACTACTTTCGTTTATATCGTTTCTATCCAATGTAATTATGAAGAATGCCCAAATACTGTTATAACTCCTATATATAGAGCCTTACTGCGCAGAATCGAAATAAAAACCTATTCTACGTCTTCGATAAACAACTGGGTATTTCGAAATAATTTCCTTCTAATAAACACGATTCATTCTTCGGTAATGACCTTAAACTATAATTCCTGGTCAATGCAATGTTTACTCTTAATAGTACAAGAACTAGGTCAAAAGTTCAACCTCACGCGCTAACACGTGATGTACTACAACTTCAGAGAAATATCGATCTAGCCTACCGTATGCATACTCATAAGACGACAGCTGTTAGACTAAGAATAGAGATGACAAACTAATAAACTATACCATTACTAAAAGGAAAATGATACATAATTCAGTAACAATATATATATATATATATATATATATATATATATATATATATATATCAATATCATCACAATCATCATCATCATTGCTCTGTCTCTATCTCTCCCACATACGCAGAGACACATTCATACTCATCAGGATTCTGATATTTTAGCTACTAGATTTTTCTCGGACATCAATAAAAGAAATTATATATACTTATGAGTCAGTTTTCATTATACTTTTATTCGCTCTTTAATATTCATTTGGGTCAATTTCACAAAATTTACTCCAATACAATAATTTTACAATGCTCTGAAATAAAGGGGATATATATATATATATATATATATATATATATATATATATATATATGTGTGTGTGTGTGTGTGTGTATATAGACATCATCACAATGATCATCATCATGACTCTATCTCTATCTCTCCCATACACGCACATACACATTCACACACATCAGGATTCTGATATTTTTTGATATTTTGGCTACTTGTATTCCCCGACATCAGTAAAAGAAATGATCTTCACTTACGAGTCACTTTTCATTATATTTATTAGCTCTTCAATATTCATGTGGGTTAATTTCACCAAATTTACTCCAATACAATAATTTTACAATGTTAGGACAATTTTGAATTGCTCATTCTAAAACATTTGTGCACGTTACAAACTTGAATTTCAAACACTTTTGTACAGTAAAAAATCTCTTCTTAAAGATGAGCTTTGTTTCATCATTTTAAGTCGGCGTACAGGTTTCAGAAAATCTTTCTCTTAAAAATGTGGATCCTGCTCAAATTCAAGTTTATGTTACCTGCTTTTTTTTCCCCCTTTATGTCTGCTACAGATTATATCAGAGAAATTCCTAGTCCTCCCTTACCTGTTTTCCTTTAAGGTGCAATATCTTACCTTCTGCAGCTTTGTTTCTATGGTATTCTGCTTTTCAAGAAATCTTCTTGCCGCCATTCTGTTCTGTTTTCGTCTCCTTTCCACCTTCTCCTTTTCTTCGGCTGTCAACTAATAATAATAATAATAATAATAATAATATCAAATATTCGAATATTGTATTTCCATCCGCAAACATTGGTTGTGCTAAATTGTCCTCAAACTCTTCAGTTAAATGGTATCTCTAAAATAATGTTGAAAACTCTTAAAAATATGGAGAAAATTGAACTTGGACCCATTCCCCAGCAAAAGTTAAAAGCCCAACTGTGTGATTGTGTCAGAATGTATCTACAAGTGCTGTAAATTAATCTAAGCTGAAGCTACAAGCACTGTATTTTAGAAATGCGGATATTTTTGAAAATTGTTAGTTGGGTTTTTCAGAGTACTATATCAGAGGGTGTAACAAAATGCAAGAGATGATCTGTTCACATAGTTTAAATGTCTAAACTAGAAATTGGTGTCGAAAAATGAAACTGTCTTTAAATGTGCAATGCAGTGATTACTTTGTAGCTAAATGCTGAAAGGAAATTTAAAAAATTCCATCAAAGAATTTACAATATCAGAATATCGAAATCAGAAATATAATTCTTATATTAACACTGTACAAAAGTTAAGATACCTCAGCTTTTGGCTTTTCGGTAAATTCAGCCATCAGTTCTTCCTTTCCCTCCGCCATCCTTCGAAACTGAATTCTGTTTTTTAATTCCTCCTTTATTATTGGCATCATATCGTTGCTATCTGTCGCCTTCAATGATGTGAGACTTAGACTGGGGTCAATAGTACTGAACCCCGTAAACACGGGGAATTCGTGCAATATTAAGGGCAGTGCACTTGCTACCGATGCTTCGCTATCAATCACACTGTCCATATAAAGAGTCATGTTGACAGCGGAATTAGTTCTTTCGTACATGGTTCAGGCTGAAATAAATAAATAAATATTATATATGTCAATCTATCCTTAAATCAATCAATTAGTTAATAATAATAAGAATAATAATAATAATAATAATAATAATAATAATAATAACAATAATAATAATATATTGTTATTATTTGTATTATTATTATTATAACAATAGTTTTATTGCTTTACCCTTTCCTTGCTTTCCTCCTTTTCCACATTTGCTATTGTTCTCTGACATCTCCCCCGTCAGTTTATATACCTGTGCAAAACACTGTCTCTACTTCTAGTTTATTATCTTCTATGGAAACTGCATTGATGTTGATTAACGTGTATATATTTTAACTCACAATATTGTTTATAGGTATTTAAAAAATGATTTTTTAAATATACATTATATGGGACGGAACCATAACTTTGAGATGGGACCTCATCTGCAGCTAAGTGTTTCAAATATAATAAAACTAACGGCAGAAAGAAAGAAAATATTACTTTTTTGTCAGCAGAAGGAGACCTTGGATCCAGCTCGTCTCACAGGTACTTTAAACAATACATATTTAATATAGTCGTACAGCATTATGAATATTATGGTATATTTGTGGTGTGTACATAGTGTATACTCTCAATCTCTGTAGCTGTCTGTCTGTCTCTATATGTGCATTGTTTCTCTAAACGCTCTGCTGTTCGATAGAGCTCAGACTTCTATTATTGTCACATTTTTTTTTTTCTTTTTAATAGGTAAAGAATTTATTTTATTTGGGGCATTTACTTAAGGTCTCAGACTACTAATAAATGATAAAGGTACACAGACTTCAATTGACAAAGTGATTTGTCGGAGGAGTTTTATGTTGTAATAGTCGTGTCTGTTTTACCTGTCTATATAGATCGATTAAAGAACTGTAGTCAGCGTATTTCAACATGTATATTTGTATGTATTCTTCTTTTCTGTATAATTATGTAAGTTGTCTTTATTTAATTGTTTAATATCATTGTACTTGGAGAATTGTTAAAAGATTAAATACATACCATACTATTGGGTATGTATTTAATAATGCGGCTGTTATTGACGAGTTACTTGTTTATTGACAGGTATCATGGTAAATTTGCTGTTACAAAAGTGTCAAAAGATACAACTGTGTGTGTCAATACCAGGAATATATAGCATACTTTAGTGAATATACCAAAGAAGGGATCGCCATGGTATAAAACACCCATAGCTTCTCTCTAAACCCGTTTTAACTTAAGCTGATTGTTTATATTTCCTTTTCACAAAATTGATTTTATCTGATTTATTCTGTTTTCCTAATGTACATTTCAAAATGACTGTGTTTAAGCAGACTTGTCTTCCAGACTCTCTTGCTAGGAGAGACATTTATAAATCAAGTGTAAAGCCCTGAACTATAATATATATATATATATATATATATATATATATATATATATATATATATATATATATATAATGATACAAGTTGAAAAGCGGCAGAAAGAATTAGCTTCCCTCCGTTTCGAGCCAAATCATGTTCTTCATCATGACACAATAAAATACATACACAGAGACACACACAGTGGCAAGTGTAGAACAATATCTATCACAGACAAGCTGAATTCGAGGCCCATCGGTAGCTCGAAAATTATTGATCCATTAGACGGACTTGACATTTAAGTTTTGTAGTCTAGTCTTTCATTTACGTCTCAAATGTTTACTTTTATTCTTCTTTATCCTAAGTGTGCCAATTGATGTTTTATTTGTATTTATCTTCCGAGTGCAATGCTACTTAAAAATACACACTCTGCGACATCTCTTATACTGAAAATAAAATACAACCTTATTTGAATATTTTAGATTTAAAATAGAAATTTCTTAAGTACAGTGTGTAGAACAAGTCCAGTATTGTTTTATTAAAGATGTTGAACAATGATATAATTAAGGTGATGATATTGGTGGTATCACACAATTTCTAGAAAGACACACACAGACAGAGAGAAAGTAGAGGCTTTAACAGGTACAAATCAAAATAGTATTTGATATTCCGCACTTCATCGCAGCTAGCGACTCCTACTGGTTAGTGTAAATAAACACATTGATTATGCCTGCCTTCTTGTATATCTTCACATATGTCCCCGAATAAATAAATAAATAAATGATCCAACTTGAATAACTGGTCCTTGTTAAGACAAGACAATACCCGGTCCAAGTATATATAACTGACCATACATACTTCGGTAAATTATTATCAGCCCAAGTATATATAAATGACCATACTTACATCGGTAAATTATTACAAAAACACCTATTCATGAAAGTTTATACGTCATACGAGTTAAAAAAAATTACTAAGTTCTCTGTATTAACACGGGATATAATCTGACTATTTTCAAGTCAAAAGAATATTGTTTACTCACAGTCATCTCTGTTTTATTCTGCTGAGTCACGCTAGTCTTTGTTTTGTTGGTTTTTTATATTTATTTAGAGGTCAATTGAAGAGTACCAATTGAACAAGATGGATCAATTCATCATTTCCGTAATTATCATTCATTTCTAATCCCCTCTCATCTTGATTAGATTGTTTCGCGGGTTTTCAATTGGACCTAGCTATTCCATTTAATTATCTAGTTACTATATTAGTCATTTTATTATTCATTACACTTTATTACTCGACAGAACCAGAACTATGTATGCAACATATATATCATTCACTCGAAATTTATCGCGGTTCTATTTTACTATTTATTTCAAATGTATTGATACAAATACATGAGCATTGATTTAAGGATTCGAATATTTGAAATCAGTCTTCATTTATTTCCACTAAACAAATCATAGATTGTGTACAATTAAAACTCTTACGACCTTGAAGAAAGAAAGAAAGAAATACAGTAAGAAAGAAAAATGCTCAACAAACTGACCAACCAACTAACCAAACAAGAAGCAAATCAATCAATCAGTCATCCAATAAATAAATCAGTGAATTATTGTATCAAATACAAATAGTCTAACTGGTGGCATATTATCCTCAAATAGTTTTGTTGTCAATAGTTACTCTGGTATTTTTACAATACGTTACAATACACACTGCAGGATTTAAAAATACAATATGGACTTTGATGAAATTGCTGTTATAATATTGAGAGAATTCAACGTTTCAATTCATGTCAATAATATAATGTTCCCTACTGACAGCGTCATGACCCTGACCGTTTTATTTCCAAGCGCCAATAAAGGGCAGAAATTTAGGGCCTCGTCGACTTATCAGACTTTGGACTCTTTCCTCCCGTTGAATATTATTTTGAGTGAACTCCATCTGACTGTTTTGATTGGTATATACAAATATACAAGCGGACTTATTAGTAACCGTCAATACCAATATCATAATTTATATCACATTAGTCATTTTATTATTCTTTCACGACATTCGTATTGACGGAGAAAACTCAATACGGAAAGGGGTTATTTCATTTTTCAGGTCAGTTATGGTCATTTCAATACTCGTATCGTGGTAAAGATGTACAGAGGTAGTACAAAGGACGGAAATGTATAGTTCTAAAATTGGGGTCTAACGCCTAACATTGTTTTCGATAGTGCAACAAATGTGAAGTGGAGTTTTATTCTTTGTATGTATGTAAACGTTTAATACTATTTATAAGTACATCTCACGGTCGATCATCATCGAACAGTTAGAGTACAGTTGTGTGCATTTCCTAGATTGGGTATTGGTTTTCCCCTTATTCTATATTCAGTAGCTATTGTCCTTACCCTCTATTTAGATCCCCAAATAGATATATTTGGTACAATTGTTTTTAAGATATCTCAAATATGGGTATTAGAAAAGCCCTTTCATATTGTGCATTCATTCGCCCCATTATATTCCAAACGGTTTGAAAGCCAAATATAGACGCCATAAATTACTTTAATATTCCCATTCTGTTTTAATTACTCGCAAATTTGATCACCTGCCAAATGACATATTGAATTTGCAAATAAGTGACCTGTGTTCTAAGGTTGTATTACGTGTATTCAGTTGATATGGTTGTAGTGTTACTTTGTGCACACACATGAGCTACTTTCCCTCGGAAAAACTAAAACAGACACAATACACAAGGTTGCGTGTGCCAAAAATAGAAAAAGAAATGAAAAAATGGGGGTTTCTGATATTCTGGTGTATTCTTCCGAGCGATGTTTTACACTAATGCACTTGTTCTGAAAACAACAAACAAAGGAGAGAAAATGGGACGATAAAATCATCATCTGGGCATCCACAAAAACGCGATATGTAACATTCTGATACCAAAAAGGCAAAAATAAGGGCAGAGCTATATGTAAACGAGTAGAAGGCAGTCTAGTGAATCACGAATGCATCATACTTTCTTCTCTCTTTCTCTCTCTCTCTCTCTCTCTCTCTCTCTCTCTCTCTCTCTGAATGACATACAATGGTAGATATTGTTTTGACAATAAGGTGAAAAGGTCTCATTTGTGCGTTACATCCAGATAATAAATATTGCACTACAACCAGAGACCCACCTCTAAACGAGATTTCCTTTGAAGAAACCTGTTCAGTTGAACATCGTTCAAATAGATTTTTTCCTAATCTCAAAGCTTTAAGATATTTCGTATTATAGACTTTTGGTGCAAATTGATACAATTAGATAAAATAGGATTTCTAAATAACAAGGCATTACGCTGAATAATAATAATAATAATAATAATAATAATAATAATAATAATAATAATAATAATAATAATAACGATGGTGATAATACTATTAAAAATAATAAAAATAATTTCCGATTGACGGCGATGATAGTGATTAAAAATAACTATGAAATTATTATGAATGCCCCCTAATTGTCATACCTGACTGCCTAAAATG